>JAQGAW010000834.1:0-23742 GCA_034698025.1 Phthiracarus crinitus
TTTATTTCGTTATTTTTCGATATCATTAGACATTTTCGAAATATGTCATTTTACTTCGTTATTTTTCGATATCATTAGACATTTTCGACATATGTCATTTTATTTCGTTATTTTTCGATATCATTAGACATTTTCGAAATATGTCATTTTATTTCGTTATTTTTCGATATCATTAAACATTTTCGGCATGTCATTTTATTTCGATATTTTTCGATATTATTAGACATTTTCGGCATATGTCATTTTATTTCGATATTTTCGATATTATTAGACATTTTCGGCATGTTATTTATTTCTTTATTTTTCGATATTAAGAGACATTTTCGCTCTATGCCACTCAATTTCCTTATTTTATTGATATTATTAGTAATTAGATTAAAAACAGGCATATATATATGATATTACTGCTAAAATTGGCATATTTAAAAAAATCCAAACTATACTACAAAAAAATGGCATATGTCAAAATATCCGAGATATATAAGATATTATTGCCAAAATTGATTTTTTGAAGATAGGAGTCTTTTTTATTCTTTATATTAATAAAGGGATATTTTGATAATAGGAGTCTATTTTCTTGAAGATAGGAGTCTTTTTGGAATCGTAAAACCCTTAATAAACATAGAGAAAATTTCCCTTAATAAATATAAAGAGTGCACAGACGGACAGACGGATAGACGTACAAAGGCATATCCATAATATGTCTTTTTTAAAGTCAAAAGTCATATAAAAAATACGGTCGTTAATGTCGCGCCCTTATTCATCAATTCATTATTACGGAGCGGATATTTCTGTTTTAACCTAACAATTTTTAATTGTTTAAAGTTCGGTTAGAGTCAATATTATTAACTTCTACGCAAAAATAAAGCCTTTAAGTCATAGATTTTTAACCGAATTAACCGAATTTTAATTTTCCGACCAAAAAAACCGAAAATAAGAGTTTTCAACCGAAATAAGAGTTTTCAATCACATATGTTTCATTAATAGAGAATCAAAAAATAGCATTTATGGCATATCAAAATAGCGCAATAAATAGCATTAATAAATGACCAAAATAGCACTTAAAATAGCATTTATAAATTTTAAAAATAACATTAATTTTAACTTAAAATCAATTTTTCATTATTTTGGAAGTTTTCTAACTTTGTCTTAAAAAAATTTTAAAAAATAAAAGAAAATATATTTTTTTCGTTTTAAATTTGTTACTTTTTGATAGTAATAAAAAAATTAAAGAGGGGTAACAAAAACTTGTCAGATTAAATTGACATTTTTCTGTTTAGGATAGAATAGCAAAAATAGCATTTCTAGCATTAATCTTTAAAAATAGCAAAATAACGCATTTATAAATGGAGCTAAAACGACTCAATGCCATGGGATTCGTGCACATATACATTTTTATGATTCTAACATATGAGACATAAAAGTAGCAAATGCTATAACTTTGATTCTCTACTCATTAATTTGTATAGATGCTCACATGTATTTTTAAAAAATTGTCCATCAAAACCGATGAGTTTTTATGACCCCATTAAATTTGGGTCAAAATTTTTAAAAATTACGGATTAAATTCGTAGAGTTTTTCAAGGGGCGTGGTTTCGACTTTTGTCAAAAAAATTTTTAACAACAATTTTTTGGAAAAAAAATATTATCCAAAGGCAAAGAAATAATCTTAAATTTATTCATGTAAACATTTGTGACCTGAGTTCGATGAGACGTTCGTCACAAATAAAAATGAAACTCGATTTCGATCGAACAAAAATTTATTTTTGAGACAAAGAAAAATGCGGTACAATGTGTTTGAAAAACAATGAGAATGAAACACTCGTAATGAGTGTGTGAGAGAGAAAGAGGAAGAGTGAGAGTGTGTGACCCCTTTTATAGGGAGTCAAATGAGCGGGGAAAAGCAATGAGTGCTACGATTGATGAGGAGTGTCCTCTATCGGCACACATTAAAATGTATAATGTAATCAAATATAAAACATTAGTTTAATTAAAATTTCAACCGAAAACGAAACCGATTTTAAACTATTTTTTCAACCGATAACGGACCGAATTTAGAGTTTTTCTTTCCGCACCTTGTTTATTATAATATCACTTATTTTTGTTTTACACTGAATATTCTATGAACGGACTTTTAAAAGGAAATTTGTTGTTAGATTAAACTTTAGTAATGATGTTTACGGATAGTTTTAAACCATACGTTTCTTTGGATTTCGATTCTGTTCCTAATTCTGGCATTCTTTTAAGTTAGTGTTGAATAAACTTCTTGTCGATTTATCTCGAATGAAACATAAAACAGGAAAATCAATTTATGTATTGAACTTTAAAGAAATCGATATAGTTTTTATGTTTTCGACATCAATTAAGAAAATTTTCTTACAAAATAATCAAAATTAAATTGTGTTATTAGTAAATAATTAATTTTTAAACTCATTAATATCAATAGTTTTGCAATATTTTCGGATTTTGATTGTTTATCTGTTTTTATAATTCTATCAGTTTATTATCGGGTTTCGGGTTAATATCGGTTGAATTTGATTTAACGGTTGTTCGGTTCACTAAGCACTAACTAACTATTGATAAATAGCTGACAGAGTGGCGACTGTTTAACATTGAAAGTGATTAATACTTATTAGATTTATTGCGTGAAAATCAATATATGTGCGGTTAGTTCCTCGTGTGATAACATTTATCGTGTGCGTCATAGATATCAAGTGATAATTCATAAAAAGTATTTTTTTTAAAACTAGATGTCATAATTTAATTAATAATTTAAATTGTCTGAAATGTGTTTTATAAAATTTAAAATCTAATAAACATTTGCGTATTGAGGTATTAGTTTAACAAATAATTCGTTTTAATTTGTTTTCTATAAATTTAAAAATTAAATTAGATGTCAATTAAATTAAATAAACTTTAATCAAAAAACACTAATATAAATAAGTATAAATAAGTATATATTAACAATAAAAATGATTACAGGTTTTTGTAAAGTTTTGGGTACTAGAGTTAAGTGATGTCACCGATACGATTGTATAGCAATCGTTTGCATATATCGCTGTACAGACTCTAAATAGCGATATATGCAAACGATTGCTATACAGTCGTATCGGTGACAGCACTTAACTCTAGTACCAAGTTTTGATGACCTAAAAGTGGCGCACTCTGTATACATCAGCCATAAGTATCGACTGCCTATTACCGTATAAAAGCGAGAGTTTAGTAGAGTTAAGACCTCTTTGATGTTAACTGAAACGAAAGAATGGTGAACTCTGAAAATAGTACTAATAGTACTGAACAACAATCACTACAACAACCATTACAACTACAAACTGTAAGCAGCGAACAAACTGCTAAGAGTAATGGCCATAATTTATTGCGACAAACATCGAAGACATCTCACACATACATACCTCTGTGCGAAAGAATCAATCAACGAATAGAGAGCGGAGATTTACCATTTTTTTCGGTCGAATTTTTTCCGCCAAAGACTAAAGAAGCGGCAATTAATTTGATCGCTCGTTTCGATCGGTTTCGACAAATCGATCCGTTGTTTTGCGACATTACATGGCATTCAGCTGGTAATCCTGGCGGTGATTCGGAAACGTCAAGCATAACCATCGCTGGCGTTGCACTCAATTATTGCGGTTTAGAGACAATTCTTCACATAACGTGTATCGGTCTCACCAAAACTGAATTGAATCGACATCTGGAAAGGGCTAAGAATATAGGCATCAGGAATATTCTTGCGCTGAGAGGCGATGACGACGGACACAACAGAGAGCGACACTTTTCTTATGCCGTCGATTTGATTCGATATATCAGACAATCATATGGTGACTATTTTACTATAACTGTTGCTGGTTATCCCACTGGACATCCAGAAGCTAACAGTTATGACGATGATCTCAAACACCTTAAAGAAAAAGTGGACGCTGGCGCTGATTTTATTATAACTCAACTATTTTTTGATGCCGATCTCTTTATTAAGTTTGTGAATGATTGTCGAAATATTGGTATAACAGTTCCAATATTGGCAGGAATTATGCCCATTCAAAGCTATGACTCGTTCGAGAAAATTGTTCGTCTCTCGAAAATAATTGTGTCTCAGGAATTGATAGACTCTCTCGAACCTATTAAGCATAACGACGAGGCAATTCGAAAGTTTGGCATCGATTCCGCTATTTATTTGTGTCGAAAATTAATTGAAAGTAAAATCACTCCAGGATTACATTTTTACACACTTAATCGTGATTACGCCACCACTACTATTATTAAAGCGCTTGGATTGTGTAACGGAATTACACAAAGAACTCTTCCGTGGGTCGCGCCTGCAAACCATAGACGTTGTACTGAAGATGTTCGGCCAATCTTTTGGTCGTCCAGACAGAAGAGCTATGTTTATCGTACTAATACTTGGGACGACTTTCCGAATGGCCGATGGGGTCGATCTGATTCGCCCGCTTTTGGCGATTTGAAGGATTATTACTTGTTTCTTGACCAAAGTAAGAGTAAGAAAGTTGATTTGTTGGCGATGTGGGGAAAAGAATTGCAAAGTGAAAATGATGTTTGGCATGTTTTTTACTGTTATGTATCCGGAAGTAAGAATGCAAATGGCAAACTAGTCACTAAAATACCATGGAATGACGACAAACTCAGTCCCGAAACTGCATTAATAGCCGACAAACTCGCCTATTTTAATAGTCGTGGTATTCTTACAATTAATTCGCAGCCGAATATCAATGGAATATGTTCTTCAGACTCTGTTCATGGATGGGGTATTAAGAATGGATATGTTTACCAAAAAGCAAGTTTAATTTAGTGTTGTAACGATAATGTGCTGTTCTGTAATTAATAAATTATTCTAATTTTATCAAATATAGGCTTATCTTGAATTTTTTACGTGCAAGAAAAATGTTGAATCGCTATTAAAAAATCTTAAAAATTATCCATTAGTCAATTACCATATTATAAATAATTCTGTAAGTAACTTATATTTCTTATTTTTTTGTCTCACATTAGACTAATAGATTTCGGGTCGGATATCAGACAATATTGTAGGGTCGGGTTGAATAAAGTCTACCGATTTACAGGTCTAATATACTGTATATACGGTATGATTCTTATACGAACTGTATAGTCTATGCCGGTATATTTAGACGCTTAAAGGGGTTTTTGTTATAACGTTAAATAAATACAGGGATATTAAAGTTTTTAAATTAGGGATATTTTTGATAATTTCATATATTACCATAATAAAGGGCAATTGAAAGGTAAGAGTTTTTGAATAAAATTGGCAAAATAATTACCAAATGGATTCGTTTTTGTATAATTACAAGAAACAAGTATTTTTCTTAAATATGCCAAAAGATCCGGTTTTTGAGCCGATCATTCAATCTATTTGCGTCATATGCCTTTTTTAATTAAACTTATTTACTTTATAAAACTTGATTTAACTTAAATTTGTATAATTCTAATGAAATGAATAGAATATACTGTTTTGAAGCGAACATAAAAATTTTAAATAATCTAATTAAATGAATCTATGAACAAATTAAATTTTATTAAATAATTTTGAATAAAGCGTGTGAGCGATCAAAGGAACAAAAACTAACGAAATTTAAATTGCAAATTCAAAATTATTTATTATCACCGAAATCTGGCATTGAATATCATTAATTAACGTTTTGTTAATATCATATAGAAATATCGATAACTAAAATAAGTAGTTATATGACGTAAATAATTCAAAAAATGTTATTTTAAATTAATGAATATAACAATTTTTATTTATTTCTAACGATTTCATTTTTCAAAAATTGGTACAAATCGTTGTGCAAAACCAATTAATTTTTATAAAGATATCATTTCCAGATTTTAGAAAATAATTTTCTAATATAATAAACTTATGAAGTTTTATGCAAATTTCACGGCAAAATTTACAATAATTTATTATCTTAAACGGAAAAATTTTCAAAAAATGCTTGAATAAATCATATCTCCGATTATTTTGCACGTAAATTTCGTAAGCACGCTTCAAAACCGCATTCACTCGTCAGTTTTTCTTTTGAACCTCTTTTTTGAAATAATTTTAAGATTACACGTATATTTCAAGTTCCCTATATTTTATTCTCATTTTTGACTCAAAACAATATTATAAATGGAATGATCTTCTTTAATAGTCTGTCATAAATATAATGTGCTTTTGGTTATAAATAGAGGTTGAAAATTGGTCCAGCGGGAAGCCGGAGGGAGTGGGGTTAATTTAAAAATATGTTGGATTGGAGGGAGTAGCTTAAAAATAAGAGTGGATTAACGTTAATTACGCAAATCCCTTTTATTCCCGCAAACCACTTACGTATTAAATAAAATATTTATGAACTCTAATAAATTTTCCACTTAATTTTAATTATTAAAATAGTATATATTTGATATATTTATTTATTTTTTAATTTCAAATTGTATGTCAACTATGCAATTCATATTTACTTAATAACATTTATACACATTTATTTGTATAACAATTTATATTTTTGTTAAAGATTTATGTTTTTAGTGTAATGGTAGCAGGGTTTGCGGGATGGTAGCAGGGTTTCCCTAGAGGGGGTCTAGCCCCCGTATACCCCCTCCCCAAAATTTTGAAAGTTCAAGGACGCAATAAATAGAAAATTTTAATACTTTTTTGGTCAAAATTGAAAAAATTGTCGTTGAGTTTACACGCCCTCCCCTCAAATTTTGAAAAAATCAGAAAGGAGACCCTCCCTATACCATCTTACCTTGGGAAACCCTGGATGGTAGTGGTTGAAACGCTAATTTTATCTCTATGGAGGCTTGAATATTTTCCAACTTTTAACTCTTCTTTTTATTTCTACCTTTATATTGGTATTATCTTTAACTCAGTTTTTACCATATAAAATAGTCGAGTCCATGATATCTGTTCGTCTGATCACAATATTTTATTTATAAAGATTTACCGATTTCTTATTTTAATAAATGGATTTTAGATTTTACTATATAGGCTTAAAAATTTTGTTAATATTTGTTATTTAAGTATTGATTAACTTTGAAAAAGTGAGCTCGTTATGAATGTATTATTGTTGTTTAATATAGGGCGATGAAGATTACACAAATTGTGATCCAAATACGCCAATAGCGGTCACGTGGGGAGTATTCCCTGGAAAAGAAATCATTCAACCAACTGTTGTCGATAGCATAAGCTTTAAAGCGTGGAAAGTAAGCTAAAAATTATCTTTTACTTGCGTTTATTCATTTTATTCAATATTTTAATCATTAATTATTTATTTTGATCGATAGGATGAAGCTTTTAGTTTATGGAAAAATAAATGGGCCGAACTTTATCATGAAAACAGTGTATCGCGAAAAGTACTGAATGATGTTTATGAAAATTATTATTTAATCAATTTAGTTGATAATGAATTTCCAAAGCATTGTTGTTTATGGCAATTACTTGAAGAAACACTGAATAACCCAAACATTGAAACAGAAATCGACCAAAACAACCAAATTGTAATTGAAAACAATGACATACTGTGTCAATAATTGAAATGTTATTCGCTATTTTATATTATGAGAGAAAAAACGGGTTTAACTAATTTTACAGATTTAAGCTTATTTTATAAATGAAAGTTTATTTTAAAGTAATTTTAAATAATAGAATGACTTAAAGTGATTTAGTCGATACAATATAACTAATTTCTATAACATACCAATTTATTGTGAAAAACTTATATTTTCATTGTTTGAGAACATACTGTATTTAACTTTTAATTAATTTTGTTTAATACAACTTACAATTGTATGGTATATTTTGCACACAATTTATATTTGAAATTGTGTGCAAAATAA
Organism: Phthiracarus crinitus; assembly: GCA_034698025.1. Lineage (NCBI taxonomy): Eukaryota > Metazoa > Arthropoda > Arachnida > Sarcoptiformes > Phthiracaridae > Phthiracarus > Phthiracarus crinitus. The sequence goes on from JAQGAW010000834.1 coordinate 7,867, forward strand.
AGTTGTATTAAACAAAATTTTAAAAGTTAAATACTAGTTTATCATAATTTTTATTAATTTACGGGTTAGTAATTATATTGACGATTCTTAATAACAATGTGCGTGTTATTAAATAAATTTAGTTAACAATTTTGCTTAAATTATGTTTGATTCTCTTAATTAATTTTATTAAATTTACTAAATGTAATTAATTTATGTGCCATAACTTAAGTATTAAATAAAAAGTTACAATTCATTCACTAATTGGATGTAATCACGCGATTGGTATGAATACCCGCTATAGAATTATTTCCATTAACCGCTTTTTATAAGATTTTATTGTTTCTTAATATAACACTTCCGTTAACAGAGTTATTGTAACTTATAAATCTTTGTGTTCAATGAGAAGTAATTTTAAGGCTTGAACTGTTTGAAATGAGTATGAAAGATGGATATAGAATGGTAAAAATAATTAAATCAAATGTCGTCATTGGTATACCATTTAGTGGTACCATATAATCCCGCTTTATATCACATGTGATAAAAACTGGTAGACTTCCAATTTTTATCACATGTGACAAAAAATGGGTTTTGGAGTTTTTGTATTTCAATGGTCAAATCCATTTTTTATCACAAATAAAGCGGGATTACGGTATAAGGTAAACGAATTATGTTTTAAAGAACTTTTCAATGACAAACTTATTAAAGTGTGTGACACGCATGCGCAATACTCATATACTGTATATTAAACTAATATAAGCTTATTATCAATTTGTAAATAAACAATTCAGATAAAAAAGATGTGTTTTCAAAATTAAATTATATTAAATGCTATAGTTTTAGAAATGAATTTTTTATTCATATTATTAGACTGAATGATGAAATTTTATTTAAAGAGATTTATTCTAGTATTATGTTTCGCATTCGCGTGTTTTATAAGTTATTTAATAAGCGTATGCTTTCATATATATTCATATCGCGATAACAAGCAATCATTGGATCGCAATGTGCACAACAAATCGCCAATCCATGTAATTAGCAATGAATTGAGTTCGAGTGTCAACAACTATAAAAAGTACGACAATATTCAGTGCTTGATTAACGACGATTACGCCATACAATGCGTTAAATCATTTGATGACAGCATTTATATTCCATTTTCATTTATTAAAAAATATTTCGAAATCGATGGGAAATTAGTGACAACAAACGGGAAGCAATTGTTTGCGTGGCAACACAGCTACTCTAAAGTGATTTTCCCAAAACAGAGCTACGATTCAAACGGTCTATTTTTATGGTTTGATAATTATAACGTTGAGAGCAGAGAACGCGTTAAGTGCGTGAGTGGTGTGAATGGCGTTCCCATATCAACGCAATGGTATTCCAATGGTCACTATTATCCCATTCAAATCGCTCAGTTTGGGTTAAGTCATTTCACTAAAAATATAACAACCACTGGAAAAACTGTAATCGATTTGGGTTTAGGCGATCCACATAATCGCACATTTATTCAGCACATTATACCACATTCTTCTACAGTTAATAAAGTAACTGATAGTCAAAAGCCCAATAATAATGTTGTGTTAATTGATGGCCAAAATATTATCCTCAAATTTAAACGAAAAACTTTTAATGGCATTAATTTAAGTTTTGATGTAAAACCATTGACTAACTTTTCTTTGATCGCTGTTCTAAAGACAGATATCAACAGTTTAAACGAATACTTGATTATATACTCCACTATTAATGACCCAATTTTGACAGTTTCATCAAATATTATTTATGGTATTGGAACTAATTTTAACGAATGGAACTCATATACTAGAGATCTTGCCGTTGATCTTCAAAAAGGTTTCGCAATTTCTCACAAAAAGATGTCAGTAAAAGCGCGTAATTTGCATTTAATAAGATTAGAACTAAATGGCAAAGCATTGCTGGATAACTTGAAACTGTGTTCTTCAGCGCATGGTATGTGTTCTGTAGTTATGCCTTTAATTTTAATACTTTCTTTCATATTTATGTTTAACCTAGAGTTCCACGTAAAATCAGCTGCAGATTGGTTTGTTCGTAATCAAGATAGTTCTGGCGGATGGCCTATTCAAGTGAATCGAAAGTTGTCTAATGGTGCACTTACTTTAAAGGCTGGTTGGTATTCAGCTATGGCTCAGGGACAGGCTATTTCATTGCTTACTCGAATGTACAAATACACCAATAATTATAAATATTTTGATTCCGCCAAAAAAGCGTTGAATTTGTTTGATATTGAGTCGAAAAACAACGGAATTAAAACTTATTTTATGGGAAAATATGTGTGGTTTGAAGAATATCCGACAATACCGAGTTCTTTTGTATTGAATGGTTTTATTTACTCTCTTTTTGGACTCTATGATCTCAAAATGTCTTGTGATGATGATGTTTGCTTAAAAGCCGATAAATTATATAACGACGGTTTGGTATCCCTGGAAAAACTTTTGCCTTTGTTTGATTCTGGATCAGGTTTGTCTTAATAAAGTTAATTTATACCTATCGGTATTCATTATCGAGATTACTCTTACAGTATGTTTTACAGGGTTTTAAGTTTGAAAGGAGATCCTTCTAAAATGAAAGGAGACTCTTCTAAATTGAAAGGAGACTATGCTATGAACACTGATTTGTTTTCACTGTATAACTCGTTTTTCATAGCTTCACTGTTAAACACGTTTAGCAATACATTACAAAAGTGCTTTGCAAGAAAGTAAAACGAGTTATACAGTGAAGACAAATCAGTGTTCATAGCATAGTCTCCTTTCAATTTAGAAGAGTCTCCTTTTATTTTAGAAATAACTTATAAACAGGTGTTGAGTCTCCTTTCATTTTAGAAGGATCTCCTTTCAAACTTAAAACCCTGTAAAATAAGAAAAATTCTAAAAAACTCCAATAAATGAATGTTTTATTACACAATATTAACCCGTAAGACATTTTCAAATAAATGTTTACATTTAGTCTCTTTAACAATATAGTCTAAGTTAATATCTATTTATTTAATATCTCCTGTTTATTATTAAATATACTGACGTAAGCTTTTGATACCAGAAATCATAAAACCCATTAGATTTTATTACATTTCTTGGAAAAAGGAATTATTGTAATTGTTTATTATAATTTTAACTAATTCTAACTTAATTTAAATAATTTATCTTACTTGAAGATATGTTTTAGCAGTCAATACTTTAATATATAATTAAGTTATGTTGAATACATGTTTCGCAATGTGTGTTAGATATGATGTTTTAAAGTTTTGTTTATTTATATAAAACATAATATAAATATAAATTAACAAAACTTTAAAACTGAATTTGCATCACATCGGACACACATCATTCAATTATTGAACTGAAAAGACGATGGAATAACCCATTGCGAAACATGTATTCAACTTAATTTTAATTTATATTAAAGTATCGACTGCTTAAACATATCTTCAAGTAAGATAAACTATTTTAATTAGCAGTTTCGTCTCTTTTATCTTAATGACCGATTTAAATATATTTGTTAATATAACCATAAGTTATGGTCCATAACTTAGTTAATTTTTATTATTTAAAATTTACATATTATTAAAATAAAACATCGAACATATTCACATAATAGGTTCAATTTATGACTTACGCCATTTGGGATTAAGCACAGCTCCAAACATAGCGCGATGGGATTATCATACCACACATATCAATCAGCTTTTATTTTTAAATACTATTGAAAACAATGTAGTATTTCAAGATACAGCTAAACGATGGATATCATACATGAAAGGTAACAGAGCGCCACATAACTGATATCACCAACTATTTCTTGTCTAATGGATCAATGAATGAATGAACAGAAACATTATATTTATTGAAATATCCATTCAATCTCAATAGTGAGTTCAGCTCATGGAAGTAATCACTTCCAGATTAAAACTCTAATTTTAAGAACTTGTCATCTGGTCATTCATATAATAAGTGAGCAATTAAGGGTCTAAAGAGCAAAAGAACGAGTTAATTATAATATGTACTCGAAAATATTGTAATGAATTTATTTGAGATGATATATAGGTGTATATTTATATTAATATTTATAAATTTTAACTTAATTTTCTAATTGATAAAAGTTTAACAGTTTATTTTTTATAAAATAATTCATAAATGCATAGTTTACACCAAAAATCGCTGTAAAATTAAATAATGTTAGATAAAAATTTTAAATAAATGCCATTCGAATTTGTTCATATATAGGTCCAATCGATTGATTTGAATTAAGCCTATAAACCAATTAAATGTTGTTTACCTTAACTACGTATCTAATACTTAACATTATTGTCAATCAAATTTTTGAAAACTCCAAAAATAATTTTATGTATAATTTAAGTTAATTTACTTTGTAAAAAGTGTTTATTTACTTAACCTCTAGTATATTTTATAACGTTATAAATTATTCTAAAGTTATTGATAATTTTGTTTTTTTAAATCTGTTGCCTAAGTTTTATTCATTATGAATTTACGTATAATTAAATGTTGAAATTGTAAATTTGATAATGTAAATCATAAATACGTTACTGTACGGTTCTTTAATATAAAATCGCGAATATGCTATACGTAATATTAACATAAATTATTTGATGGTGTCGTACGCAGAAATACGTATGTAGTCTATAGTATAAAGAAATACATTATAATATCGCATATCAAATAAATTTTTTATAGATATATCAAATTTAAGTTTAAATAATGTTTTACTAAAAATATAATTTTATATTTTATTATAATTTTTAAATTAACATTTAGTATAAAAACTGCAAATCGATTATCAAAGTAATTGATAGAACTTCGATCATAAATGCAGTTAAATTTAGGAAACAAACTTAAGTATTAATTAGACAAATCTCCTTTTTGTCGTTTTTGTAATGCCTGAGCCAAATCATTCTTTAAAGCTTCGTGAGCTTTCTGTTCAGATAATGAATTTACGGAACGTAAACCATTAAGTATACTATTTGTTTTTCCAAAGTATATTTCATTTAATGTGTTTCGAATCTTATTTTCCATATCCTAAACAAAAATTATTTAATTAATACGAATATTAAATAAAACGGATAAACCACAAAGTTTTATACCTCAACAAGTCTTCCAATGTTAGCGATGTGTGGATTTGTCTCATTAACCGGATTATCTGCCTCTACCTGTCGCGTTAGACTTCCGCCCAAATTCATTGTACCCGAATTTTGTTTATTTGTCTGCAACCATAACATAACAGTTGATGTCAATTTGTAGTGGGCATTACGTCCGCTTGACTTTTCCTAATTATCGTTTCAAATATCAAAATAGGTTACATAAATTTAACTATAATTACTTTACGATTTACCTGCACTTCTACCACATGAATCGAATCCCAACATCCTTTGATTTTCTTGGACCCATCGCCGGCTTTTTTGATTAAAATCACTCCTGCAAAGCCATGATCTAAATCCCACAAATAAACGGAAGATACTCCGCCTTCAAAGTACATTTCTCTGTACTGATCAAACGCTTGATTGGCGTCCACTTCTAAATGTCTCAATTTGTCAGAAGGCATCGCTCCATCTTCTAGTGGCGGATCGTATTTGTTACTCCACGGCGATCTGTCATTCAAACAATTCAATACTTAGTCAGTATGTTTGACACAATATCGTATGATACCTATAAGAATCTCCATCTCTATTATAATCGCAAAGTAAATAATCTTTTCCAGTGTCGCGATCGCGCGCTATCTTTAATGGCTGGTCAACCGATGACAACAGATCCTCACATAAATTTGGTACCTATTCATTCATTGATTAATACGCAAATCATAACAATAACATGAATCACTTACGAGATCAATCAAATCACTTAAATTCTTCTCGATCTGTTGTGGTGGAAGTCTTCTCATCAAATCCAACGCGTGATCCAATTGTTGTTCACTCTAATCATATACAGATTGTTAATAAACTAATTTACGAGACATAAACGCATACCATTTTCCAGTTTGTGATTATGATTAGTAATAATAATTGAAATATAGTTTAAACTGACATTTAATATCACTTTATATGATATCAATTGAATGTTTCAGTGTATGTTTGCTTGTTTAGTCACTTACGAGTTAGTATTAGTATTAGTATAGCAATAGTTTACACCTTAAAAGGGAAAATATTCGAAGCTCTAAAAGTAACGTATGACTGTATGACAGAATGACAGATCCATTACTGTTTAAGGGTTATAGCAGAGTGTGCAGACAGCTTTAGTGGTGACATCTGATGGTTCATTCCTTTTTAAGTTTTTAATTTACAATAATAATTACAATTAATGCCATAAATATGTTTGAAATATAAATACAACTTTATATTTAAATGATAAATAGTGCCAAACCAAAAAATTCTATGATAATAACAAGTTAATGTTTTCAAATAAAAATCTTTATTATCATAGCATTACATATGTTGCCATAGAAATGGTAGTTAAGCCATAAACGGTGTCTGCACTCTCGATCATAACCCTAATACAGTATCAGTGACAGTACGTAATCCATATTAAACGTCAGTTAATTTCTATTATTATTACTATTAAATTAATTTTGAAAATGGTATGTATATATCGATGATATGTTTATGTCTCATGTATTGATTAATTATTAATTATTAAATTCATATGATTAGAGTGAACAACAATCAGATCCGACGATGGATTTACCGCCATATTATCCAGCGATTCAAGGATGTCGTAGTGTCGAAGAGTTTCAATGTATTAATAAAATAGAAGAAGGAACGTATGGTGTGGTCTATAGAGCCCGAGATAAGAGAACTAATGAAACGGTTGCGTTGAAAAGGCTTAAAATGGAAAAAGAAAAGGAAGGATTTCCTATCACTTCTTTGAGAGAAATAAGTACTCTATTGAAAGCACAGCATCCAAACATTGTCACTGTCAGGGAAATAGTGGTCGGAAGTAATATGGATAAGATTTATATTGTCATGGAATTTGTGGAACACGACCTTAAAAGTTTAATGGAAACTATGAAACAACCATTTCTTTTAGGAGAAGTTAAAACATTAATGATACAACTTTTGCGTGCTGTCGCACATCTCCACGACAATTGGATTCTTCATCGCGATCTAAAAACGTCAAATCTCTTATTAAGTCATAAAGGAATATTAAAGGTAACTTAATAACGCTATCAATCGTTTTAGAATATATTCTGTATTTGTCTATAATTTTTATTATTTATGATAATATGTAATGCATACTTATTTAATTTTAAAAGGTTGGAGATTTTGGTTTGGCTCGTGAATACGGATCTCCACTTAAAGAATATACGCCAATAGTGGTAACATTATGGTATCGCGCGCCAGAACTTTTGTTACATATGCCACAATATTCATATCCAATTGATATGTGGTCTGTTGGCTGTATTTTTGGTGAACTTTTAACTATGAAACCGCTTTTCCCCGGAAAGTCAGAGATCGATCAGTTAAACATTATATTCAAAGACTTAGGAACACCTAATGATAAGATATGGCCGGGATATTCAGAATTACCTTTTCTAAAAAAAGTATCTTTTAATGAATACTTATATAATAATTTACATAATCGTTTGGGACAAAAGATTACTAAATCAGGTTTCGATTTATTAAACCGTTTTCTTACATATTGTCCGAGCCGTCGAATTACCGCTGAGGAAGCTTTGAAGCATGATTTCTTCAGCGAAACCCCTTTACCTGTTGACCCATCAATGTTTCCAACGTGGCCCGCAAAAAGCGAAATATCATCCTCATCTCACATTCGCAAAACTCAAAGCCCTAAAGCTCCGAGCGGTGGAAAACAATTCGCTAAGCAAATGGCTGGCGATGACGACGAAAAGTTATTCGTTTCAAGTGGCAGTGCTTTTCATTTGACTTTGCCTGTTCAAGGAAAGTCTGCCATTCAAGGATGTCGTAGTGTCGAAGAGTTTCAGTGTATGAATAAAATAGAAGAAGGAGTGTATGGTGTGGTTTATAGAGCTAGAGATAAGAGAACTAATGAAACGGTTGCGTTGAAAAGACTTAAAATGGAAAAAGAAAAGGAAGGATTTCCTATCACTTCTTTGAGAGAAATAAGTACTCTATTAAAAGCACAGCATCCAAATATTGTCACTTTCAGGGAAATAGTGGTCGGAAGTAATATGGATAAGATTTATATTGTCATGGAATTTGTTGAACACGACCTTAAAAGTTTAATGGAAACTATGAAACAACCATTTCTTTTAGGAGAAGTTAAAACATTAATGATACAACTTTTGCGTGCTGTCGCACATCTCCACGACAATTGGATTCTTCATCGCGATCTAAAAACGTCAAATCTCCTTTTAAGTCATAAAGGAATATTAAAAGTATGTCAACTCATTTCTAAAGAGCTCAGTAAAAACTAATATATTTTAAAAATTAAATTTTGTATTTGTATATCAATTGTTATGTAAATGCATACTTATATAATTTTAAAAGGTTGGAGATTTTGGTTTGGCTCGTGAATACGGATCTCCGCTTAAAGAATATACGCCTTTAGTGGTGACATTGTGGTATCGCGCGCCGGAACTTTTGTTACATATGCCACAATATTCATATCCAATCGATAATTGGTCTGTTGGCTGTATTTTCGGTGAACTTTTAACTATGAAACCGCTATTTTCTGGAAAATCAGAGATCGATCAGTTAAACATAATTTTCAGAGACTTGGGAACACCTAATGAAAAGACATGGCCAGGATATACAGATTTACCTTTTCTAAAAAATATATCATTTAATGACTACCAAAGCAATAATTTACATAATCGTTTGGGACAAAAGATTTCTAATTCAGGTTTCGATTTATTAAATCGTTTTCTTACATATTGTCCGAGTCGTCGAATTACCGCTGAAGAAGCTTTGAAGCATGATTTCTTCAGTGAAACTCCTTTACCTGTTGACCCATCAATGTTTCCAACGTGGCCCGCAAAAAGCGAAATATCATCCTCATCTAACATTCGCAAAACTCAAAGCCCTAAAGCTCCGAGCGGTGGAAAACAATTTGCCAAACAAATATCTGCTGGCGATGACGACGAAAATTTATTTGATTCCAGCAGTAGTGGGTTTCATATGACTTTGCCTGTTCAAGGAATGTCTGCCAAAGGGGCAGGATTTAACTTAAAGTTTTAACCTTTTTTTAATCCAATAATAATTATTTTGTTATTTTTCACTAAAAAAATATGAATTGTAAATAATATAAAACGATGCGTATTTATTTTATGATTAATTTAACAAATATTTTGTTTTCGAGTTTATGATTAATTACTAATATCTGAAGTTCTCTTTGTGACTTAATTTAATAAACTTTTGTACATATACTAAAACATTTAAGTGTAATCATATGAGTTTAATTCATAATAAATTAAAATTTCATATATGTGTATGAATTTAATTTGGTTTTAGTTCATTATTTTTGATTCAATAATCAACTTTCAATTTTCCCCTATTATTCATCCAATGATCAATTGTGGATCGAAAATATAGTGCATTTTTATATGAAAATAATAGCTAGACTATATGGTAGTGTTTTATTTCATAAATTAAAGGTAATGTATAAGCATAATGTAAAAGTTTATATGCACAAGATTTACATTATATGGAGTCGTTTAATTCCGTTTATAAATGCTACTTTGGTTGTAAATGAAATTATCGTTTAAATCGGGTGTTCTTTATTCAATGTACATTTAATAAAAATTCATTGCTATCAAAAATTCCTATAACTGATTTTTCAAATTTTTCAAACCTTTTAATTACGGTAAATAGACAAACACTGATGAAATATAGTGCTACTCTTTTAACTCGAATCACTTGTATAAAACGATTCAATTGAATTCTTACTAACTTATTATCAGTTTATTTGTTCGAAAAATTATTTTATTGTCATATTTTGATTCATTTATAATATTTGTGTCGATGGTTAGAGGAGCTCAGGAGTGAGTGGAAGGGTTGGCAGGTTTTACACATAAAATGATTTTGATCTTTAAAAAATCTGAAAGATTTTCTTTGCACTCATATGTAAACTGAAATATAAGTTTTTATATTTTACTTCACCACAAAATAAATGACAAAAAATACATCACTATTATTGTAGCAAAAATTTTCACATTAAAAATCCAATTTTACAGTTTACACATAGATTCAGTTTATAGAGTATATTTATGAACATTCAATTTTTAAAGCGATCATAAGCTTAACGTTATATTTGAAAATAGTTTATGGTAACTTTGCAATTGAAAACTTTTCAACCAAAAGTAATTCGTCAAAAAATATCAAAACTTTATTGCATTTTTGGCAAATTTCTGGAGCTCTAAAAATATACTCCAATAATGTATTAAATACAGGGATAAAAATATGTGTTCCTTACAGAGATTTAAAATCACATTTAAAATTAATTCTATCTATAGTATCTACCGGTATAAGAAACTTATCATTCTTTAATTCATTGTTGTAAAATTATTTTTAAATACACTAAAGTTCAATTTAATCTTAAAAGAATTTATACAGTCAAGAACTTTTCAGTAAAAATTCTGAATTTAAACAATTATACATAATTGCATAATTATACAAATTCTCTGCACTTTTAGAAACAAATTTTTCACTTGTAAATGGGTTAACCAAATCAATCCCTATGCTTTCTGTCTGCTGTTGACTAATGTCGAAGTTAAATTTGCTTTTAATCCTTTACGGTAATTTTTTTTAACTCTCAATCTTAAGGTTTAATGATAGAAATTAGCCAACGTTAACATATGTAGTTACATATGTGAGTCATTCATGAATCTTCGTTTTGGTTCTATTTTAATATTTCCTAAATACTTAAGAATTTCAGAATTAAAAAAATAATGCGCAAAATTGAATATACAAAATTAAAAGTTTTACCAAATTTCTATCGTTACACTTGTAATGTTCATAGTTGCTCGAGAGGGGTGCTTGCTTATGGTTCACCTCCATAAAAATCTGGAAAATTTGACCGCCCACTACCTAAATTTTGATAATTCACAGACAAAAAAATTTGAAAATTTTGACAAAATTATTCGTTAATAGTAAAAAAATTGACCAAAACCTTCAAAAATTTTGCCAAAATTTCAAAAAATTATCGTTTAAATTCCTTGAGTTGCGAAGGGGAGTGATTAAGGCTTCTCAGGGAAAAAATGCGAAAATAATTTGGTCTGAAAGCCAAAAAAAATTTGTCGTTTAAATCCGATGAGTTTGCCTCCTCCACTAAAAATTGAGATTTTTGGATCTGACATTCTGCATAATTTTGAAAAAAACCTAAATGGGCCTAAACTTGATATGAATAAAATATTATTTACCATTATTCTCAATAAGCAAATACATCTCTAAACTCTACTTTCACTATACTCCCTTCAAATATTTTGATGTTATGGACCGATAAGTAATGTCTACGTAATAAAGGAAATAACAGATATACAAATACTCTTTGCATGCATTTCTATCGTGTTAATTCAAGCAACGGTACATTTAAATAATGCCATGGTTGTCATAGAATACTGACTGTACATAAACAATTTTTGATTATATTTATATGCGGTATTTTATGTTACAAATGGAGTACGGTATGTGTGCAATTATATATGTAAATGATATTAATATATCATTTATGTGCGGTTTTTTATCCTAAAAATGAATTTAGAATTTTCAGATAAAGGAATCGCACGTTTAATTTGCTACTATTCTAACAAAGATTATGATAGTTTACGAAGCGTTTATATATTTTACTGTCATTATTGTAGATTAAAATACTTGGGTTTACTATAATAGCTCAATAAAGTTAATTAAAGTAAAACTGATAAGATTGTTATAAAAAATTCAACAATATGAATATTAATTCTTTGTGTTCTACTTTCCTTAACAAGAATTCTTACAAAAATTGTACCTTAACTGTAACAAATTTTTGAATGTCTTTTTTGAAAATTTTTTAAAACAAATCATTAGAATCTGAGACACAATAGTACTTTAACTGAATATATACAACAGCTTTATTATATAAACTTTTACAAAGACTAAAAAATAAGTGCTTTTGTCTAATAGCGGATAACGTGACAAATATAAATCAATTAAATATATACGTGACAACAATTTTAAAGTTGAAGTAACTGTATAAGAAAGACGTGCGATTCAGGAATATGTTTTATTATTTTCTTTTATAATTAATTAACTCTACCATATAAGAGAATTCTTTTATGATAGTGAATTAAGAGAGTATTTCTGAAAGGAAGCACAATAGCATACAAGTTTTATTCAATGAAACCATAGTTATGTAAAAATGGGACCAAACTATCATCCACTTATGTACAGTTTACAAATTTGAATAGTTTCTGAGGAGATTTGTTTGTTTATCAAAAATTGATATAAATTTACTCATTTTAGTTTTGAAGTGTATATATTTTTAAATAAATTGGCTAAAATTTATTATTAATTTTGGTACACACAAGAAATCAAATAAGATGTTAAATAGAATCAAAAGGTGATTTTATTAGCGGTCACGTAAACAGATGGTCCGTTACACGAGTCACACTTTGGCAGATTTTGCTCGTACTGCACAAAATATTAGTAATCCGCAGTCGAATAAATTTATTTATTGCATTCCTATAAAATTTTTGTTTAGTTTTTAAATAAAAAATTGTTCGATTTGTTGAATATGGGAACAATAGAAGATAGAAGAGAGCCCTAATACGTATTCAAAACAAGCTCATGGCAAACAGCAGCTAACTTTACGAAAAAAATAGGAATACAAACATGAAAATTAAGAAATGCTGTCAATCTAGAAACTCTACTGCTGCAGCATATGTTGACGTTAAAATGAGCTAAAAAGAGTAGTGTTGATAAGCTTATAAGATTAAACATAATTTTTAAAATAAACTTTCGTGAAAAGTTTTTCTAAAGTTTAAAAAATAAATTTGTTCATAAAATGCTTTAACATAAAATTTAAAACATCAACATAAAAGTTTAACATAAATGAAATTATCATATAAGTTAATGTGAAACTTAATTGAATGTGTAAATACATGGCAATACTTTTTTTGCTCAATTGCCTCAAACATAACTTACTCGGAAAGCATTATTGATTATTCTAGAGATAAGTTTTCTTTTCGCTCTTAAGGCACAACTCTTATTTGCATTTTAACTCTTATTTCTAATTAAACTATTAAATTAAAATCGCGTTATTCATTAATTATATGGTTGTGAATAACAATTACTGTAGACATGAAATATTGTTTGTAAAAAATTTTATCTTTTTAATTGAATACATGATATTACGTTAATTTTAATATTAGCTTAAGGTAATGTCGATTTAAGCGATTAATATACTGATAATAATATATAAGAATAATAAAAAATAAGTATAATTTGTTATTTTTAATGACTGAATTGATGGTGATGTTGATCGCTGACGTGACAATCACTAATGGATGGAATTTGTGTGTTTGTGTGTATGCAGATGCGAATAGAGATTGATCAGACATCGCATTGCACATTGCTCTGCACATAACCGTATACACATTGTACCGTATATATACTTTATACTGTATTTTACTGACGATCATCGCTATATGGCTATACGGCGATGTACAGTATGCGTGCTGTGAACTCTCACTAAACTCTATATTTAATGCTGCAAATCCTACCGAGCGTTACATTCAATTGGTTGATGTTCGTGTGTGGACGATATATATACCGCTGAAAGCATCTAAACTTTATGCTATATGTACCATATATCACAACTTTTCTTATCAAACTCTTGAATAACATCTGCTGCATGTGTTTCACCTTTATATTAACTAAAAAGTGATGCGAAGATAGAAAACGAAGAATGAGATAGTGATTGATATATTAATATGTGATCGGATGCACAAATTTCATTCAATATTGTGTCACATATTCTCAATTTTCTTAATAAATCGTATTATCTTACAATCATTAACTAAACTCGATTTTTTCCACAATATTTATATTCCAAATCAATTGTACAATATTTCTTAAATTTTAAAAACAGTTGTTTGCTTTGCAAATAAAAAAGTTTAATTAAAACAAAGTTTTTAATTTATTTGAAATTAATAATCGATTTATGATTTGGTGATTAACGAGTATGATATAACGTGAATACAGTGAATACTATAGATATTCAGTATAGAATGATCGCATCACATCGCTATCTCTCAGGAGAGGATAAGTGTAAAAGTGAAACGCAATTTCTTTAATAGTTTACAATATGCTCCATATATAACACTTAAACCGATTAATTCATATAATGGTAGATACATTTACATCAGCACTTAAATCTCTTTCACGTCGCAAAATAACAGTATCTCCTGGAGATGGCGGACAAATATTTCAAAAGCGCTTGTCTGTAGTAGATATTACATGTATTGGTAAGTCTTATTTAATATAAACTTAATCATTTGAAAATGTTTTATCATTCATTTATTGTTAAACTTTGCTAAAAATGTAAGATTAAATGTAGAAGTTTTCGAGCAGTTTTAATCTTCAATATAGTAGATTAAAAAATGACAAATAGATTGTCATGTCATTACTCATGAGTCAAAATTATCAATAATGGAAATATTAATATTTTCATCTATTTTGATGACTGCCGAACATTTAATAAAAAATTGTAGTACACATCATACTCTGTATTTCTTAGTTTGCTATAATAAAAATTAGAGTGGTATTGGTATGGCTTATGAATTGAAAACTAATCAGAGATGTGTAACATTAGGAATGATACCGATGTAGCATAATATGTCACATAATAAGAAACGAATGCGAATCATTGTCCACTAACTCTCAAAGCTTATATTAAAAGAGTTGGTAAGAAAAGAAACATCTGCTTTACTCACTTTCTTATCTGTTAAGTGCAACTTTCAAATAATGGATGTCTACTAATGCATACTTCAATGTTAAAACAAAAAAGCTTCGTTACATTCACTGCATATAAGTTAAGACAAAATTGATCTTAACAGTTAGAATGTCTTCAATCATATAAGTTGATATTAAAATACCTGAATTTAAATTGTTTTATAATTGAAAATTTTAATTAAAGTCATAAATAAACTCAACATTTTTAACTTAGAATACCTCAGTATCCAAGGGATAGGTTTACTGGGTATACCTCCATTTAATAAAGTGACTCCTATCTTAAATTATGAAATTTATTATGACAGAATTTTATTGTGGAAAATTAAAAAAATCGTACAAACTGTGGTCATTTTGTTACTCATAAGTTTTTCAATTTGGTGTTATTTCAAAGAAATTATATACATATAAATTCTTTGAGTTCTGAGAGAAGGCATGTTTCCGGCTTCTCATCAAATATTTAATTTTTTTTAAATTGGTCTGGAAACTAAGTGGAAAATCGAAAATAAGAAAACATTATAATTTAAAACAGAGTAAATCATTTAATAAAATTTTAAAAATAAAAGATCTAGAATAATCAAAAAATTGTACGGTTGTTTTATTTTATAGAAGAAATTAAGAATATAAATTTGACAATCAATGTCCATCCATATCTGTTTCTATACTTCATTATTAATAAAAATGAATGATTGGAATTAATCATTTTTCTTGATTTTAATAAACTTCTTGAATTAACCTGAATTAATTAAAATAATTTTTAAGCAGTTTAATGCACATAATATATTTTTATAACGAATAAAGCTCAAAATTAATTAAATTTGATAAATTCTTTGAAAATTACTAAAAACTTTAAATTTATTTAAAAAAATTTTGATGTAGAGCTGGGCGCGGATGCGGATGAAAGCAGATGCGGATGAGGATGCTTACAAATTTTAACCGTATTTTGCGGATCG
>JAQGAW010000835.1:0-23740 GCA_034698025.1 Phthiracarus crinitus
GAATAAACTAATTTTAAAATAAAGTTTGTATAAATATCAAAAAATAAATAATTTTATTTTTTAAAGTTTTTAGAGGAAATTATTATTATAAGACAAGTAAATTTTTATTTTTAAAAAGTGTTTATTTTGGTCAAAAGTATTAGCAAAACGGACACTTGTATACTACTGATTACAAAGGAAAGCTAAAAAGTTTAGTGAATTACTAAATGCAATTTTTTTGGAAAAGAATTTCCATTAGTATAACAATTTTAATTTAGTTTTTTATAGAGCACTCCAACAAACTCTACTTTCGCTTTTTATTGCTTTTTACAAATATAACGGGAAAAAACGACACATACACGCAGAAAAAGTATTGATTTCTCATCTTTTTTTTATTATACTTTTTTATTAAATCTCTTATATTACATATTTTTTTGCAAACAAATAAATAATTAATTAAATTTATTCCTATTCAACAACAAAAACTTGAGCATAATTTTATCCTTTATATCAAATTTTTATTATTAATTAATTTATGTACAAATAATAATAAATTTAACAGTGTAGTAGTAGTACAACAAAAAAGGCATATATTTCTGCTTCAAAATAATAATATTAGCTCACAGTCTAATTAAAAAGGCATATCGAAAAATATCACATTTGCACAATTATTAATAGTTTTGTTTGTCTGCTTTAAATAATAAAAATGCCATTTTAATTATACCGTGAAAATTATTGCGCTGGCAATCAAATCGATGAGAAAAATATCTAAAATGATATTACTTTTTTGTTAACTTAAAGTAAATAATAATAATAATAATAATAATATTAATAATAATCATAACAATAAAGAAATTATCACATATTATCAACATTTTTTTTGAACAGGAATTCACGTGAAGTGCATTCGATTCGCTTCTCCTTTTTTTGTTCATTTTTTCGTGCGTAAAACTATTATAAAACAGCATCTTTTTAATCATAAATAGTGATGTAAGGCATAAAAAATGAATATAGATATCGAGTGTTATTTTGATAGTCCTATAATGTGTTGCATTTTTTCGCGTCGATTTTGACATTTCCGCGACAATAAGTGTATTTTCTAAAAATGCACTTTTATGTGATGATTGGCACTAAAAATAATTGATTCTAAAATGAAATTATAATTCTGAGTGATTACAGTGCGAGCGTGTGTCCAAAAAAAATAAAAGCATTTTGTCTAAAAGTTTTCGAATTGGTGTAAAAAATAAGGCAATTTCCGCTGATTATTGACTGTTTCGCACGCTTTGCTGATCGTTTTGGTGAGCGCTGATGGACCACAACTAAATACGCCAACTTTGCTCACCTATTATAGTATTATAGTATAATAAATATCAATCATAGGATGAAATATGAGTCCAATTAAGTGTATATATAGACAGACATAATCAAATATCTTACGTATGAGTGTTGTTTTTGTATGAATTTTAGGAATGCGATCATATCTGGTCGACCGAAATGATTGATTGCTTTCAAACCAGTAAACATACTTCGGTTCGATATGCGTTGGAAGTGATTCTCGCATATGTACTGAAACACGTTTCAACAATATTAGCATTTATTGGGTTTTATATGTACCATATATTCTGATCGATTGTGATAATGCTTACCAACATTGTTGTTCTTAAATCAAACTTATGAAAAAATTGTGTGATAAAGATGTGAACTTCTAGAACATTAGTCACATCTTTACGCTCAACATCTCTCAACACATCGATAAACCATTCGAAATGACGATGCGATGGACATATCCAAAGAAAGTAAACCTTTATTAATGAAACACAAACATTAAGGTTAATGATATTTAATGATTGAAACTTAATTGCGCGAAACATTAGTTATACTTTTTTGCACGCAACTCCTGAGTATCGATTAGTAGAGGTACCGAAAACAAGATCATTAAGTATTGATGCATACGGTGTCACACCAATACCACCGCCAATCATAACAGCGATCTCGTACTTATACCAATCTTGATTACCGCCACCAAACGGTCCCTCCAACCGAATCTTTGGCATCACATTGTTATTCGGGAGAGGTATTGAAAAATTATTTGGATCGAAATAATTTCTCAACTTCCAAGTCCACGGTCCTTGAGCTTTGACGTGCACTGATAGATAGTTTTCGTGCGGAGCAGATGTTAACGTCAATGAATGGTATTCACTCGCACGGAATGCTGTGCAACACAGTCTCACCCATTGGCCAGACAAGTATTTGAAGTTAGGAGGTCTCGAAAATTTCACTTTGGTTACGTCTGTGTCAATCAATCAAAACGGTTTAATTTAAACGTCACGTAAATGGTTGTTAAATAATGATTACTAACCGGAAGGCAGAAGCTCTGTATCGAGAACTTCAAGTTCCATATATTTTGTTTGCAAACTAACGATTTTATCCAAAGTAAATATTATGGCTGGAATCAAGAAGAATATCCAAAATCTTGGAATCTGTTTATATATCAAGTTTACAAATCAATAACTATAGTAAAGTTAAATTATTAATTCTCAGTCTTACTCCAGTAAGTTTGGCCAAACCGTGTATTAAACTGAAAATATAAAGCAATATATAGAGGCTATGTGTGGTCCAAAAATAGCTGTAAGCCTTCTGTCTAATCTTTGGATGAGCAAAGATGAATATAGCGCACACTATCGCCCATAATATGATTCCAGAAATTCCTGTCACAGTACCGAATATCCAAAAAGAAAACGTTGGTTTCGAGTCAGATTCAAACTGAAGCTCTTTAGTCAAACAGCGAAGATGTTCGATCGGTTGCGTAGAGACGTGATAGAAGTTAATGCAATGCCCGACAACGTGAACAACTATATCAGCGATAATCATAATAATATTGTTAATGCTATAATATTAAGTAATAAAGAGTGACGTACTCGTAAAAAATAATCCGGTCATGGCTACTATTTTATGAAACTGCACGTGAGAGTCAAGTGGAATGTATTGCTGGAGTGGCATCTCTCTTATTTTTGTGATCAAATTCCTACACATCGTTAGCAGCAATAAAGAAAAACAAAATGATAGACTGGAAGCCGAGCCACGAGTGGCAGCGATGCCATAACCCATCACATGACGCAAATCCATGTGTTCGCTTAAGTATGAATAGTTAATAAATCTTTCCAAAAATAATACTATTGTTATGACATAAAACATGAACATATAAACGATGTGTTGACGATTTTCCTCGAGATATGTGATGCAATAATTCCATTTCTTCATAAAACAATTGGGTTCGTGATCAGGCAAATGGTTGATCTGAAAGCTGGTCATACGAGCGATGTTAGTAGAAGTGTCCAAGAAGTTCTGTTTGGCTCCTTTGCAGTCTAAACCGATAGCGATAAAGTCTCCGCGATATTCTCTCATCATTAGCTTAAAATCATCGTAAGTTAACTCTTCCTTATCCTCCAAACCCGTTGCGGCGAACATTCCCTGAATTAATTCCATGACCTCAACCTCAGTCATTGAGTTTGTTTTTGCGATATCAACCAACGATCGAAGCATTTTCGTCAGCTCTTGCTTATCAATCACTCCATTGCCATCATTGTCGCACATATCAAAAATGATGCGCAATTTATTTTCAGTTTTTCCGCGCGAAAACAGCACCACTGTATCTAAAAACTCCTGAAAACTAATCCTTCCGTCTTTGTCTTTATCGACGCAGTTAAACATTTGCTTCACGAACAGCGAATCCGATTTCATACCAAGCGCTTCGGCAAACTCTTTCTTTGACAGCGATGTCCGCATAATCATAATCACATCATTGCCCACATCCTCGAACTTACGCTTCTCTCCGGGTTTCAAACCGAACGTCAATGCGTACGCTTCTCTGAAGAAATGTTCCAAACGTTTTTGACGCTTTTCTTTAGTTTCGGCGTTCGCGAGCATCACATTTCTGTACGTATGAATTATTTCTAAAGTTTTTTTATGATTCAAAAGAAACGCTTCGACTTTCGATAAGAACTTTTTCCGAATCGATATGTTATCGAACTGCAGCACTAAGTCGTGATCGCGTGGCGAACGTATTAAAACCATTGGTTTGTGGGAATCTTGAGTTACTTCCACCACAAGTGAATTCACATTTTTGAAATCGATTTTTCGCAAAGTATCGCCTTTCCTGTTCACTGTCGATATCGCTTCTTCGGGTCCTATTTTTACTTTAACGTAACGCTTATGATTTTGGTGAAGCCATTCTCGAACGTCTAATAATTTCAAATAATAATTTTTATAATAAATTTGATAAATGGAAACGCGTTTATGAATTAATTAAATAAGCTTTTAGATAATTACATAATTTATCATAATTTTTTCCATGAATTTCCGCTTCTTGTTTAGCTTTTAGTTTTCTTCGTCGCCTATTTTGCAATTTAATGAAACCATATCCCATGAGTGCTATTACTGAAATAAAGCAATAAAATAGAATGAATTATGATATTGTAAACAGATTTTAATATCAATGGGCATATTTGCGTGAAAAATATATATACCAATTGGAATAAAAGTGAGCAAAAGTATAACTAAAATATATGGCAATTCGCTTCCATGAAAATAGTTCCAACCGGCCATAACAAGACATGGTTCCAATTCGTTACTCGTCAGTTGTGACGGTTGCGGACACGGATCACCTTCTTTGAAGAGAAATACTTTTCGTTGTATGGATTCGACTGGAATTGATGTTGAGTTCACTAATATATCCCATAAACTTATTTTTCTAATTTCCTCGATTTCTTCTTTCGAAAATATCCCGTTTTCGGTATTCTCGAACCAAAATCGATCGGAATCGCGAAGTCGTTGAAACTGTTCTTTGATAATCGTTTTGAATAAAGGTCCAGGTCTTCCCCTCTCAAACTCCGATTCAAGCATTCCTCCCACATATGGATCAATATTATCCAGATTGTGGTCATACAGTTCAGCCAATTGATCGAAAAATTCGGGTCTTTTAGCATAAAGTTTGGGATTAATTTCGCTCCAATTAGCGACTGTTGGTAATCGGAAATATCTGCGAACAGTGTTATAATCGGGTAAACCGTTATCTCGACCTCGCATTATGTTTAATGACGCCAAATCGCGTCGACTAAAGTCCAATGGACCGAACAGTTTATCTGATTATGAAAATAAATTGGGAAATAAAATTTATTATTCATTATGTGGAAACATGAAAGTCATTGTATCCTCAATTATATTTGTTTCGGTACATTCTCAACGATACCAGCTCTTTATGAAAATAGATTATTCATTACCGCTGTTTTAAATATGAATAATGTAATGATTTTATTTATTCGTTAGCATATTAGAAATAATTTATAGTGGTTAACACTTTCCACGGTTTATCACTTCAAGATCGTAAAAATCTTCGCATTTATTAGATTTATTTTAATTTCTATAAGGCTAACACATGGCGCTATAAATAATGTATTCATAATAGGAAATTATGAAAACAAATACTAACGCGAGAATAAAAAATAGATTCTCGAAAAAAATTATTAATGATAGCGCTCTGCCTTGAAATAAACATTTTTGTATAATTTTATCGAGTGTTTGCCTTTTCCAGCAATTAATTTAACTGAGCATTAAAAGTATAATCGTATAGAACTTCAAATCATAGCTATTAATAAATTATTATCGTATTCTTGATCAGCAAATAACTTTGTAGCAGAATATTTTCTACAAATTATTTAAATGAGTAAATATCGAACTAATAAATAAATGATAATTATAATCCTTTTTCAATGAGACTTAATTTTTTTGATAATTGTAAAATGCAAATTGTTTTTTTAAATAAAGTAATAAAGTATTTAAATTTTCCTAAACGGCATTTTAGATAAAACCATAGAAAAAAAATCATTGTTGAAGCAATTAATTGCTTAATAATTATTGTATGGCTAATTAATAATGTTATGCCAACGCCTGGGAAAATCCATCGAGACTTTATTAATGACCATTAAATCGCTAATGAATTTACTAAATAATAGCCACTCTAAACATATGATAAAATTTGAATATCCTTCGAATATCCCTTTCTATACATGGTTTGCGAAAGAATATCGCGAATGACACAAATACCATGATTTATTTTATTCCTTTTTTTTAATAAAACATGACTATCACGATAAGAGAGGAAGAAAAGTCTTAAATAATAAAACCCATCAACAATAATAAAACATCTTCGCTGAAATGGCAATGAAATTTACTTATAATGAGTAATAATAATGATTTTGAATATAGATGTTTTCAATAAAAAAAAATAAATTTTAAATTACGCGAAAAGTATTTTCAAATTAATTCGATAATATATATAATTTTGTTATTTAATAATTAATTAATTATATAGACAAAACGAAAATTTAAATAAATATTTTAACATTCGATAAGAATGGACTTGACATGACATGCCCATGACTTCAATTATTAGCTTTTAAAAAGCACAGCTGATAGTAACGCTAAAAACTCCTTCCCTCATCGATTACCACTTGCGGCTATAGTTCAATCACTAATTTTCTCCAAATAACTTCGATAAAAAATAATGCCCTTAAGCTGATATTTAGCATATAGCCTTTTAAAGGTAATCGACGATAATTTCTCATTCGAAAAAGGCATAACTAATAATAAATCAAATTCTAATATAATAGATTTCGTATTTCAAACATTATTTAATCATACATAAAAAGTCAAGGATTCTTAATTATTTAAAGGATAGTATAATATATTTTGTAAAAAATTATGCATATTTAAAATGACTTTAACAGCGAATGAATACGTATCTAACTTAATACTGTACTCTATAGAAAAAACAAACGGTTTTTTATAACGTCTTTTAAATATTAATCGCACACAGCATTCGAAATAAGATAAGTTTTTTTATTTAATTTATTTACTCTACTTAACAGTTGTTACAACCTTGTGTGTGGTTATGACTTTCTCTTTTAAAACACAAGATTCAATTCGTATTAAAGATTAATTTTTTATTTTAATGTTGTTGTTGTAACAAAACTTTCAATTTCATTAATTCAATCACTATTTAGTGTTTACATAAGAAGGAAAAAACTAGTCTCTCTTTCTCATATTTCTATCCGGTTCTTAAGATGGTTTTTTTATTTAAAAAAAATAGCTGATGACCTAAATTCACAATTGAATGAAAGTTAATTCTAGATAAAACTAGACTCTTATGCAATAGAAGAAAAGTTTGCTTCAACTTTCTTTCGTTCTTTCTTTATTTTTTTTGTCAGGGAAAGCAGAGCGAAATTAATGGCAAAAAGATATGATTAAAAATAATATAATATTATGCGTTAACATTTCATTGCCCGAATATTTAGATATATTGTGATTAATATGAAAATGATAACGTGTTTTCTTTTGCAACGCTCATCACTAGATTAATGAGTTCAGTAAAATTTATAATTTGATCCAAATAAGTCATATACCGAGGTTTATTCGGTTTATAAATATTTATATAAATTTCTCGATAATAAATTATGAATAAGTAAAATTTAGAGCAAAATATAATAAAAAATAAGACAATTAAAAAAAATAAACACGCAATAAATTATATTGTCAATAATATCCGCGAATTTATGAAATATTAAAATTTAAACAATACTAGTGACGGCAAAAATTCTCTACTTATAGAAAGTGAATAACCCTAAGGGTAAATAATTTCTTTAATTTTTGCGATAATAAATTTGGTATTGACAATACTGATTTCGTTTAAAGAGGTACAATATTATTCATAATGCTGTATATAATATCTAGTGATTTAAAAAAATTATGACCTTAGAAATTATTTAAAATTAACTAACCTCTAACGTCAGAGCAAAGCACAGAGTCCTCCCTTTCAGCGATTTGTGACGCCAATCCCATTAGTAATTCTTCGACTCCAATCTCTGGTAATATTTCCTTTTTATTATGTTTGAAAATAAATATAATCATTATTAAGGTAATCATAAGTTTAATAATATTTAATGGAGAGATTAAAAAATATTTGTTAATCTAAATTCTAAAATTTTCGGAAGGAAGAAAAAAAGCGTATTATTGTGTCGACTCATGCTAACTATCAATTCATAGAAATCTCAATTATCAATTCAAATTTAATACAATTTAATACAGAATTGATATTTTGCTAAATAATTATTTTTACGTGACTCAAAACGCATCTTGACTTATAGAGTTTTGCATGTCAATGAAAATCTAATATAGAAATAGTAATTAAAAAATAAAAAATTACTTCTGCGTCCCACCACGTGGAGCAAAGTCGAATCCCTGGGTGACCTGATCGTGTCTTGCGAAAGTTGCACTGAGCATCCCTGAGAAAGTGTAACAGCCATATATTAATTATCGTTACAATCATAATTAGTTGTCATATTTCTCAATGAGTTCGATTAATTAAGCTCACCTGCGATATAATCCGGGCGGTATCATAGTATGGCCAAATCTGAAAGCTGCTGACTGGAACACGTGACTAACACCAGGGTGTATGTCTGGCTTATAACCATTGTATGGTTCGATTGGTTCGTCAAATAGTACTGTCAAGTACTCGTATAATATTATATTCTGTTTCCCATAAAAAAAATTATAACGGTTTACTAATTGTTTTTAAACCTCGTTAGAAATAAATTAATGAATTAAAGCTCGTATTGCGCTTGAATTTTAACTATTTGTTTATGGCTGGCCTTCTAAGGACGAGAAAATTAAAACTGAATACTTTTTCGACATGACAGACATGACATGCCTTTGGCGATACGAGCAGTAAATTGAGAAAAAAAGTTTTTTATAGCAATAACCTGTAGACTAGCAATAACTAAACGTCTAGCTCTTTGGAACACGTCTTCGTCCGACCACTCCGGATGCTCCTCTTGGACGCGTCGCGCCAATACATTATGCCAACGGAAAAATAAGATACCGAATGCTAATAACGCAGGATTTTGGTTTGTACGTGGGTCTCCTAATACTTTTGAAAACAAGATTTATTTATCATAAATAACTAATTTGTTTCGCACATTTTATATGCACTTACAAAACATGCGTTCGGGTGTAACTATCTTTATGTGATGCGCTGGCGGAGCATTAATCAAAGGCACGCGATCGTGATTTCGCGGCGGAAATAGGCCTGAATCATCCGTTTTGAAGCTACCATTCTTGAAGGTTCTCATAGTGTTGAGCCACGTTTCGGTTGTACTATATATAAAGCTGCCGTCTATCCAACTTGTCACCAAATTTAGCTAAAATTATATATTCATTTCGTTTTTAATAGGCTATTAAAACTGACATATAAACTCTTTTTAAACTACTTGGGATTTATTATTAACTTTTAGTATTGTGATTATGTTGTCTTTATCGCGGGTTATTATCCATTGTTCAAAATTAAACGAAAACTAATTAATGGACAATAATAATAATAATGAAAATAAAAGCCACAATTTTAGACTAAAAACGTATGCGAAAAAACTGTTTGAATTAAGCCAAGGGCAGGTAAGTCTAGAAAAATCTGAATATTTAGGTAAACTTTTTTCTTTATGCGTAACGTTTTTATTTTATCTTAAATGTATGAATTTTGTTGTACATGTGAACACACGAAAAGTTTTAATAGTAATTTTTTCCGATCATATTAATTTGAGAATTGCCTGCATTTCAAACAAAATTTCGATAAATTCAAAATGTTTTGGTCTGTTCTTTGTGCGACTTTTTTTTACTGTTGAAAAGTAATAACGAAATCAAAATTTGCCTGAAGAAATAGGTCAAACAACTTCTTAAAACACAACTTATATTCAAGAAAAGACTCTCACATTCTTCTGTTGCAATATAACAATATTAGTGTCATTTTACTTTCTCTTCCAATCGTTTTCTTTGAACACAATTAAAACGCTGATATAACTCAAATGGCTGTATTGCATGCAATTTATTTTTAGGAAATTAGTTTAACGAAAACCTGCCATCGCTGTAATCATTTTGAAATGATAAGTTGCGGCGATATATATATATTAGTGCCGTAAATAAGTCTATTAACCCTAAAACAACTGTGAGCACCGATAGAAGAATCACTTAATATATGCATATTTATTTAATTGCGTACATACACAATATAGGATTGTGTTGGGTATCAACAGATAATCTAATAGGCACAACGAAATTATTTATAAGTATATGGTAAATAGTTTTTCAGACAACAACAGCGTATAAACAAGAGAGACATTTATAATAAGCTCATTTTGCTGAATAAAGTTTAATAAACTTTAATTAATTAATAATGGCCTTCAAGATGTTTGTTAAAGCACTTCGAATAGTATTTAATGTATTCTAAGACTCGACGTAGAAGTAGAAACTCAAATTCATGAGTTGAATATTTAGTGCCACAAAATAACGGTTTTACAGAAATTACACAACACTTGTTGCACTTAATGTTTAATTAAAATACGTGTCTGCGTATACACAATTTAAATAACAAATTATTAGTTATGAACTAATTTTTTTCGAAAACAAGCGCAACAATAATTAAAAGTAAAGGGAAAATAAATAAATAAATAAATGATTAAATGATTAAAACCTTTATAATCTAATTTTGTTTTTTAATACTGTGTGATGCAAGAGAAACAAACGAAAGATATATTATTTTATTATTGACATAATTCATGATTACGTTTAAACTAATTACGCTTTCAATAACAGACTAAATGTATATTATTAGACACCTCTTTAACAGAAGAAAAGGTTTTCTCGTAATGCGTAAGTAAAATATGGGCTGAAAACTTGTTACACAAACTGTTTTTTGGCGCTGCAAACGTAGAAAAAGTTCTTGAAACAGATCCTTAAATGATTATATTATGTAAATCACAATTAAATACTATGTAATTAGCGTTATTTTTGTCTATTTCTACACAAAAAAATTCAATTATAATATTGTCGGCAATTATAATCAGCAGTGAATTGTTTAATCGCTAAAAATTTACATTTATTGGAACCTATCTATGATAACGGGTTAGTCTTAGTTTTAGCTTATTCTTAATCCGTTTTTTTATTTGAGTTAAAAGGAAAAAACTGCGTTAAAATACAATTCACTTTCACACACAAAAAGCGGTGTTCACTTCACGCTTCTGAAAATCTTACCGCAAAAGCTATTCATGTTTGACACAAATGCACAATAGCCTGACCTTCATAGTAAATCAGTAGGAAAAACAACAATAGGAACAATAAAAAGTAGTGACTATAAATAATACGCACTGCCGCCGAATACCTGTTCTCGAGGATGATTCGGTGATTGTCCGGTACGTGAATCGTAAATGGCGCGATGAAACGGCATGGTTCGACCGCCGCGACACTCCCTGTCGTACATTTCGTCGCATTTCGCGATTTCGATTTTGTGCATTTCGATCGGACATCCAGACTCACTCGCCATCAACATTTCCGATGATACCACTTGACCTAAAAATATAAGTTTAATTATGTCGAACTAATTAAATAATGTAAATTAGCGTATAATGAGAATATAAGGTTAAGCTTTTTTTGCCAAAAGGCTTACTGCGACGCATGACTTACCGAAAAACGCGAAAAGAGTGGTTAGGTTTCTAATAGAAGGCAATCCATCATCGCCTTTCATCAATGCTTGACTAATTAATCGCGGACTCGGTCTGTCTTGTCCGGCCATCATATACACTCCATCCGAGTAAGACGAAGGCGTTTTTCGTGTTAATTGACTTTCTGCGCGAAATCATCCAACATTTAATTAACATTAATATGACTTTGTAACTAAGATATTATTTTTTGCTTTTTTTTTGTTTGCTTGAATCTTTGTGATTAACACTTCTAAACAACAAGAATGCTGTTTAAATGGCATTTAAGGAATTCAAGGAACAACTGATTGGGCCTCAATATAATTTATTCATAATAGGAAATTATTAAGAAAAAATAATCTCAAGAGAATAAAAGTTTATTAATAAGTAATTAATGATAGAGCTCTGCCTTGAAAGTAATTCATTTTTAAAATATTATCAGTTATTTGTTTTTTTGCTTCCAATTTAAATCTATATGAATTGAAATTAATTTTTTTACAATTTTGCTTTATTTTACTATTAATAAACTTTTATCATATTTTCTATCAGCAATTTTTCGAAAAAACAAATTATTTCTGATTAAAATATTTATAAGTTTTATGTATCAATAAAAGGTGATAATTATAATCCTTTTTCAATGCGACTATTTTTAACTTACAAATTGACTAATTAGTATTATACTTTTTTCTATTTAAAAAATTTTTATAAATGGAGAAAAAAAACAATTAATTTTTCAATTTTTCCCAATAAAATACATTGTTATACAAAAAGAATTGTGCGAAAAAATACGGTTTTCGCATTTATCAATAATATAATGACAACGCCTCGTAAATTCCTGGGAAATCCATTCAAATTTTTCTTAATGACCATTAAACCAAAAACAATTAATTATTAATAGTGTTTAAATCAACACTTAAAAAACACTTTCTTTTTAATTAATGATTTATGTTTTTTCTATGTTTTTCTAATGTTTTTCGCAGCCTTTAAACGTTTCCGGTTATTTGTGTGGAACACTACATTAAAGTTTCCGTTTATATCTTGTATTTTATTTTAATCCGTTACAAAAAAAGTGACGAATTAAGTTTTTTTTCTGTTTCATCGTTTCATGCAAAATACTAAATATCCGACATCCGCCTTAAACTGAAAAAAATTAATCAAAAACCCAGCTATTGATTTCTACCCTTTCTATTTTCTATCGTTTTCTAACAATATACTAACTTTAAGGGGATTTTCGGCATTCAAATAAGAAAAGTAAAAACCATTGAGTCGTGTAATAATAACTATCGACGAGCTATTATTAAAGTTCATGAGTCATGACTTGAGACAAAAATTGCTTTTTACTGTCAACCTTCTACAGTATGTGTGAATTATTGTAATTTATCGCGTTTTTTATTTAAATATTGATTGTTTTAGACATTTTAGAGTTTTTATAAATAGTGTTTTGTCATGAATAATGTGAGTTTTTTCAAAATTTATAGCTTAACTTTTGTTTTTTTTTTAATTTAGGCTTATTTAATATAATTAACTTTTGCTGACAGCTAAGCTAACATTATATTAAATAGTATATAAATCTTTTCGAATAAATGGATTTTTTAGACAAAGATTTTTTTTTTAATGATTTACAAGTAATTCAAAAATACTTTAGAAATGTAATTTATTAATTACTATGTTAGTTCCTATCATTTAAATCCTAATTTATATGCAATATAAATCACTAGTGTTTATACAACAGAACACCTTTTTTTCGCTCATTTCAATCAAAATAACTTTCATTTGCGTTTTAAAAAACTGCATAATGAATAGAAATGAAGAATCGCTTCATTAGTTTAATGGAACATTTCAAGAGTTTTTTCCACAACTGTTAAAAGTATTAGTGGTGGCCTAATAATTGACAAGTGCCATACTAACCCTAACCTAATATCCCTTTTCCTTTAAGCAATAATCGTGTCGACCGAACAGGTTCGATGTTGAGTAACAGAGACTTTAAATGTAATTTTCATCGAAATAATAAGCACTGACTGGTAATAAGTTAGCCGTTTAAAAAACTTTTACTTTTAATGCGTTATTAAAAAGCTATCCTTATTTCAATGGGTGGCTTTTTTTGCTCAATTAAAGCCGCCTCTAATACATGCTAGTGGGACAGTGTCATTAGTTCACTGGCAGAGAGTTCTCGTTATTTTGTTTGCTTGTGGGCCATTATCAATAGTTCCTTAGATTGAGATGTTATTTGAAGAAAAACATCTTACTAGCGATATGTTACGAAAATCCGATAAATAAATATAAACACATTAAATGTGATAACAGATGATGGGAAAGGGTTAGCCAACTGATGACTCAAAACACTCCACCCATACTGGAAATTTTTTCAATTCTGCTTTGATTTTAATTACTTTGTTTTTTCTTCTTACGAATATTTTACCCACATTTATATTCATACGTATCCAAAAACAAAAAAGGTAATGCTAGCACTCAAACCCAGCGTTAACTGAGTATACAGAGGGCAACGAAGAACATAGACCCAGAAGATAACCTTTAGAATCTGTCGTCAACGGAGAAAATGAATTTAAATTGATGTATTGGTGGTCAGACACATAAAAAATGAAAATCCATGAGCTCATCAATGCCTAAGGCAGTGTGAGCTATAAAACAGAAAAATCTAGGACATAATAGTTGCTATCATGTTATGCGCATATTTCACAGATAAAGTTTGCGCCAAATATTAATGTTTTTCTTGTTTGTTTTTTTCTGAAAAATTGCAAAAATGTTTTCGAAATTTTGCTTTCATTTAAATACTTATTTGATACTTAAACACTTAACCATTAAATTATTTTATAATTATTTTTTAATTCTAATTTATTACTCATTAAAATGAAACATAATTAAAATATGCAAATGATTTCAATTCAAAGTTATTTTTGCCACAAAATAATTAAAAGCAACGATAATGCTAGCAATTTTTATATCACATGTTTCGAAACAACTATAACATGGTATAAATAAAATAAAGTTTATATGCGGGTTTAACAAAACAGTGTTAATATAATAAAATACAGAACTGTGTAAACGAAATCGGATTGAAGTGTGATTGAGTTAAATACACACTTACCTATTGAACCCCAGGCAGGATGCGCTAAATTGTTGTACCATCCATCATACCTCTGCATTTCTGCCATAAAGTACATCTTCGTGTGCGGACTTAAATGGCCATTATATGAAAATACATTGTTGCCTGACAATCATAAAATGTTCATTTTTTTAAAATAAGCAAATAAATCTTAGTCTTTAATGTAATAATAAGTTTCTATGGATCTAGTTTTTTAAAATGTTTGCAATTTTTTCGAATGGTAAGATTTAACCCTTTCTGAGGTTCCCTGCGGTCTTCAAAACATAGTTTACTGCGAACATAATTCAGTTCTTTTAACAATACATAAAAATCTAACACGTTTCATATTCGGAGTAAATTTCATTGACCTGAGATGACTTTTAATTCTCACGAAGAATACACAAAACACATACACATACACATACACACAAACAAACAATAACATGTTGACATACCTCTAGATGTTGAGAATATAAAAATAAAATTAATGATCAGCTGAATTACTACATTCCTATGCTTATGTGTTATCATTTTGTATTATTCAAAAATAACTTCATAGTAGTTTAATAACTTTTCAATTTTTAAATGCCGACTACCAGTCACTTTCCATACGAAAACTTATAAGAAAACTTTTTTCGTTAAACTGTTGTAAAAAAACGTTTTCGTAAACTCTGAAAAACTCTTTGTATTTTTTAAAACAATGCGCGATCTTTTAAGTTTGGTCAACAAAGGCAAAACACGTTTCACTTGACTCGAAACTTGCACACTGCGATATAAATAAGACACTGTAACAGTTGCGCTAAAAAAGCAAAACTTAAATTTCTTTAACACATTTTTTAAATGAAAATGCGACACAAGCTTTTAGAAAGTGTGTGAGCGTTTGTGGGGAAAAGTGGTGACGTCTTAAGACATGCAACTGCGCCGTACATACCATCGTAGATATGTTCTACATATGATTTGCTTACGACTTTCAATGATTATTAATTTTTTAATGAATTTTTTTGGTTTAATTAGTTTTAATTATCATTAAAATTCTTGAATGGTTGATTAATATTTAAAGTTTAAGTGCAAATTTTTATTATTAAAAGCACTTTCAAAATCATTAAAAAAACTAAACTAAAACCTTTAAAAACTAATAATTTTGTTTTCGCAAAAATGATATACTGTATTATGAATAAATAGATAATAAACTATAACCCAAGGAAACTGTCTGAAAACGTAAACTTTTTAAAAATAACTATTCGATTTTAAATTTTTATCTTAATTCAATCTCAATTTTTTGTTATACACAGACCATTCAAATCGTTCGCATTTAATGTTCAAGAAGTTAATCATCATTGACTTTCTTATTATAAACTTAATTGAATATTTTATGTAAAACCATTATGTGATGTTAAGATTGCACGTTCTTTGTTAATGGGTAATATCATAATTAAGGACAACAAAATTCAGGATAAAAAATAGCAAATTCGGGATGGAATCGGGCGTGAAAAATAGCATTTTCGGGGTAAATTCGAGCTATGCTTACATTATAAAACAAGAAAGAGAATGAACATTCATAATGAGCTCACTTTGTGTTATATTCCAAGTTAATTTAATATAATAATACAAATTTTAGTGTATTATAAATTTTTCCATTTTAATTATAGTTTCTATTGTTGTTCAAATATATTTTATTTTGTATTTTATAAAAATAGTACTTTTAGTGTATATTGTTTCACTGAAAAATTTATAGCTTTTAATATTTAAGTAAGTGTTTTAAGAATTTGGATTCAGTTGTGTTTTAGCTTTCGTCGAGTCGACATCAAAATCTGTTGTTAGCGGACACTTACTGAAACAAATAAGCTCATGTCGCTTGTATTATATTGACACAAGTGAATAATGTTTTGCGTGCCGATAATTATTGCCCGAAATAGTTTTTAATAATGTTTTATTTTTTTGCATAAAATTTTAATTTTAAAATCATTTTTTAGTATATTTTTTTTATCAATTTTTATACTTTTTATAGCCATTATGAGCCCATTTTTAAACCATTTTAAGCCAATTCATTTTTAGATAATTTTGGCCATTACTATGCAAATTTTTACCAGTTTAACCCATTTTTAATCGATTTTTACACATTTTATGACTATTTTGGTCCATTTTAAGCTGATTTTTATCCATAAGTAGACCATTTTTGACACATTTTTAGCTAATTTTTGGTCAATAATTGGCCAATTTTAGAATCTGTTGGTCACGTGACCGGTTTATGGACAGATGGACAGATAAACAGACATTAAAAATCTAATAGCTCCTTTGGACAAAGTGAGCTAAAAATTTAACAAATTTATGATTTTCCAAAACTTTTAAAAAGTTTTTTGTTCCTGGAAGAGCCTAAATCATTTAAAAACTTAACGTTTTAAACGAATGTTTTCTAATTATTGTATAAAAATTGTGTTGTTACAAAAAGATGTCGATTAACATCTTTAAAAATTTTGATAATACTTTCCTTTTCTCATTAAAATATTGTTATTTTAAACAATTTTTAGTTAATCAAGATTGCTATTCAAATTCGGAAGATTCAGGAAATTACAATTGTGTTTAAAAATTACTTAATTTGTTATATAAATAGTTTTTATAAATGACCCCGAAATATAATATAATGATCGAAAACTCATGCGTCATTCGAATTCTGTTGTCCTTAATCATAATGAAAACATAATCACAATATTTCAATTTAGTTCAACAATTAAATTGACAGGAAATCTGCAAATTTAGAAATTCAAGATAAACTAATAAATTAAATCAAATAAAAAACCGGTAATAAAACATAATCCGCGATAATGTTATGGACCACTCAGTGATTTCGCAATTAATAAACTTATATTCGACAACTTTAGTAATAGAAAGCAAAGTCATAAGTTCTATAAGACCTTAAAATTAATTCAGTAATCTATGTTTTATGATTCACGTTAAACTTAAATATATAAATAGCTAAATATTTATTGTTTACTGTATAGATATTTCAATGATTGCTATTAAGATTTGTAACTTTTAAATTAACGTGGAAATTGTTTAAAACTGTTCGGCCACAGCCTATTTATTTGCATGAAAAATAAAACAACGATTAAATTAAACAGCAATTTAATCGTTTAAAATATATAAACAAAAAGAAATCGCTTTTTTTCAATCGACAATGTTTTTGTAAATTTGCATATCTATTATCAAATATTTTTTTGTTAGATTATAAATAAATATATATATATATATAAATCATTTACCCTTGATTTATAAGAAAATTATTGCAGATTTGGAGGACACAATTGCTTAACTCAGTCTTCATAGAATGCAAGGTCACAAACTTGAAAACCCAAAAAATTTAAAAAATGGACAAATGTTTTCTTTTTTTTATTAATGATTAAAGTATTTTATGACAGATGATAAAAACATTAAATAAAGTACCGAAAACACTGTTTGCTTCACCCAATATTATAATAATCTCTACTATAAAAACTTAAGTTTAATTAGCAATAGAAGCTTAAACTTTTAATTCTCTTCTATATTCTTCTATAATGGTATTGAAATATCACGTATTATTTTTGCAGAGTTTTTATATATTAATTTTATACATATTAATTAATTATTGACTAATTTTATGATAAATATATACATTCCCAACCTGTTATCTTAAAATTTTTTAAAAATAATTTTAATTCAACAAAATAGATGGCAATACCATAACTGTTGGCATAATGATAGTCAGTGCCACAAGTTTGCAAAAGAGGGCGGAATCTAAATAGTTAAAAAGATTGCATGTAGAGGTCAGTAGTATAACTAATGTACAATAAGTACTCATTAATGGAAACTCAGTAGTAAAAGCAATTCAATTTGTTTTGAGAATCAATAAAGCAAATCTAAACTGTTTTGATTACGCTAAGTTCGCTTTTTGTATGCAAATGTAAACCAAAATTGACGTCAAGTTATCGATATAATTGGGACATACCCTTCATATCATTGCTATCAATGAGAAATGCGAATCACACCTGTTTCGTATGTGCGTTCTATTGTATTAAATATTGTATGAAAGTTTCCCGTTTCAAGGTTTGTGACCTCAACTCCAACTTACCAATAGAATTTGAGTGAAGTCACAGACTAACAGGAAATCTTTAATAAACTTGTGTGGCACTGACTCCGAGTTAGTTTATATTTGTCATTTACGAGTTAGTGGTGTAGTATTAAGAATTTTAAAGAAATGTCATCGAGTCTGGTATGGTTTGACGCGTTCCGAGATAACGGCGGACCAGTTTTATATTCAACAATTAACAGAACCGCTGCCGTCGAAGACGTTCGCAATATATTAATTTATATCACATTTAGCACATTATTTGTTGCTTTCCTTATTATTTTACCAGGAATTCGAAAAGAGGTAAGATTTAAATTCATATTTAATTAACACAAGTTTTTGATTAATACATCAAAAACAGTTGTTTAGTGTAAAACTTAGATTTTAATTATCGTTTTATGAAAACTGAATGAACATTCATAATGAGCGAAGTTTGTATATTGAGTTCACTCAATACCATAGTATACTCAAAACTTTTAGTGTATTAAATATTTTTGGCATTTAAAATATTGTTTCTATTGATGCAAAACTAAGGTATATTTTATTTTGATTTTTAAGCAAACTCTACTGTATTGTTTGTTTAATCGGAAAATTTTAAATTACAAACACTACATAATTCAATATAAATATTATTTGCGGCAGAATTTTCGGAGTTGAAATTAACTTTGTCGTTGTTATTACTTTTTAAAAATATATTATTACTATTTATCAAATTTGATGCTTATTTAATGAGGAATAATAACACCATTTAATTAAAAAAGTGTATTTATGTCGCTTTAAAAAATGTGGAAAAAAGTTGACTGTTGGGTATATTAATTGGATTTACGGTGAAAAATAAATAAAGTAAATTATTAAGGAAACTTTATTTAAATTTTTCCCGGAACGCATTATACTATACAGAAAAAATTGCTTTTCATTTAAACCTCTATTAGGTTTAATATTTGAAAAAAAACAGTAACAAAATTTAGTGAATAATGTACTGAGAAATTTCTAAAATGCAATTCCTTTAAATGTTGAAAAGTGTTGTCCCACTTATATCAGTATTGTCTCACATGATTGTCGCGTTAATTATGTTTATTATTATTTATTAAAGCTGAGGAACTGCTGTGTCAGAGATTGCAATGTCATAACTAATTGTCGATAACCTTGTCATGAATAAAGCACGTAATTTTTCATAAAATAATTTTTTAGTGGTTATCGCGAATGAACTGACAATATTTTTTTGATTTATACTTTTAAATATAAGCAAAATTTTGCTGAGTTTATAAATCAATATAAATAAATGTTTTGGACTAAAAAAACTTAAAATATTATTTAATTATATTTTAGTTTTTGGGAAATTGTCATTCAAATTTAATATGTTTTTAAGACCCCAAAAGTCTTCGGGCATTACGCATACGAAGGCCAGTAATTGGTGCTCCAAAAATGTTGATTCGTAATTTTTTATATATATGGAAATTTTAGATTTGCGTCACTGACGAAGGTATCGTTTTTGCGTATCGAAACGCTTTCATTTTTTGTTTGTATGGATACTCGTTAATGCATGTCCAGTACATGTGTAATAATTGTTTGTTCAATGATCTCAAAATACATTTTAAAATGTGCGGAAGTGTTCAGCCTTCAAATTTCCATAGCAATCCTCATCGGAAAAAGGGTGTCACGAACGCGTTTGTGTAAATTTTCTAAAAATTACCTTTTAATAACCTCGCCCTCGAACACAGAACATCTTTTGAATTCCGTGTGGTAAACACCAAACTCTATTGTTAGTATTGTCTCTCACGATTTAATTTTAGCTCTTAATGCCAACGTATTATTAAACAAATGTTTTGCCACTTACGCTAAAAATTTGAGACTTACTGTAAAACTAGTTTTGTTCAATTAGTTTTTAGCTCACTTTGTCCAAAGAATCTATTGGATTTACATGTCTGTCTGTATGTATGTCCGCAGTATTTATATTTATTAAGGGATACTAAAAATGGTCTTAAAATGAGATAAAAAATTGGACTTTAAAAGGCTAAAAAATGACAAAAATCGAAACAATAAATTAAATGCCAATAATACATATATTATATATACTAAAATTTAGGATTATATTATTGACTTAACTAAATATAGGTTACAAACTGAGCTCATTATGAATGTTGATTTTTCTTGTTTTTGTTTGAATTAAGTTTTTAGCTACAGAAATATAACTATCGGTATAGGATAAACATGATTTTTTTTGTAATAAAAACAAACGCATACAAATTAATAGGGAACGGGATATCCGAGACTAAATACTGGTCAAAACGGGAGAGAACCGGAAACAAAAAAGAACCAAAAACGAGACTTTTCGGGAAAATGTTTTTTAATCACAATTAAAAATTTAAGAAATTACAAAAAAGTTAAATTAATTAAGTATTATGAGACATTTTTAAATTAAGAGTAAAAAACCGTTGTCTGTATATTTCAGTAAGTTTTTTAAAATAGAAAAGATTTTTCAATTTCTATTACACTAATTATTAGGGAGCGGACTTTTCGTTTAGAAATAATGAAAAATTCGGTCAGTAATCGGTTAAAAAACACTTAGTTTTCAGTCAAATTTTAGGTCGACAAAATTAACCAATTATTTGATGTTTATTATTCATTTCGGTTAAAATAAATGAGGCTCATAAGAGTTATTTTAGCATATAAAACTATTATATGGAGCATAGCCGAACTAATTCAGTTTTGACGATGAAAAACGGTTCGGTTAAAACCGAAAAGTCCTCTCTTTAGTAATACTTGTTTTTACTAATTCTTGAAACTATTTATAAAAAGCGGGAAAATGAAACTACTTTTAAATGAATTATTTATTTAGTATAAGTTAACATATTAATCTCCCGGTAGGGCATATTAACCTGCCTTCGATAACAACTAGATTTAATACCCGCCTTCGGCGGATTTATTAATAGTATTTACCTGGGTTTAAATTAAATTATCAAAATTCTCAATTTTTAGTTTTATTAAAGCGATGCCATCAAATCAATGTTATCGAGTAATTGTGTGTCTAATCAATATTCAATGTTTTTATATATAAAAATTACCAACAGCCTACCATAACAACCTTCAATAACAATTACCTTCAACCTACCATAACAACCATAACTACCAAACAACCTTCAATACAAATACAATAACCTTCTTAGTAGTGCTATTGCTATTGCAAAACGTCAAACTATATATAAATAATTAAAAAACAGGAATTTAGTTTTTATTTGAATTTAATTTTGCATTTATTGTAATTGACAAACTTATTGTTGTGTTTTTTTGCGAAATATTATTGCATTTTAAAAGCACTAGAGTTGTGTAGATGTTTTGCGAGCGAAGTTATTTAAATTTTTTCAAATTTATTATTGTGTTGATTTTTTTATTTCTGAGCTTAAATAAATTTAATTTTCTAACAAAACTTTTAATATAAGCAATGTTAAGCTATATAAACAAAATAAACTAAAATAAAACAAACTTTAGATTAATTCTAACTGTGTTAGCAATCAATCAGACTAATGTTAACAACTAGGGTCTTGAAAATTGTTAATTAATGAATTAATTTTTAAACACTAT
This sequence comes from Phthiracarus crinitus, assembly GCA_034698025.1. Lineage (NCBI taxonomy): Eukaryota > Metazoa > Arthropoda > Arachnida > Sarcoptiformes > Phthiracaridae > Phthiracarus > Phthiracarus crinitus. The sequence continues at coordinate 22,346 of JAQGAW010000835.1, forward strand.
AACTCGATTCAAATTATTTGTGCAGCAAATTTATTCGTTTTAAATAAGCTAATTTTAAGTTTTCCTAACGATTCTATCGAATTTAACGATTTAAACTTAAACTAAACTTTAAGGATTTGAGGAAAATATTCTTTGAAATCATTTACAAATGCTTAAAAAAGAATAAGAGCGTACAAAAAGTTTTATTATTAAAGAAAATCTGAACCGTTTGATATTAGTTCTGTATTTTTTCAAAAAAAAGTGAACCTCACTTAAAATAATAGCTATTCATTTTATTTAATTTCCTTTGATGTATAATTTCATTTTCACAATATAATTTTTTGTGATAACAGGAAGGATTTTTAATAAAAATATTTAATAGTTTGATTAACTATGTATAACCATAGAGCTGTTTTTTGGTTATGCCATAAATTACTCTTTTTTTGGATTAGAACTCAAATTTACCCTTTTTTCATTTTAACGCCATCGATGACCTTAAATTTCAACTTTACCACTTAATTTTTTATTCTTTGCTAATAAAAAAAACTGTTAGATTAAATGTTTTCGATAAAAGAAAATTCTCAAATTCAAAGTGAAAGCATTATTAAAATTATACACCAGTTTTTATGGTATGCCCGAAATTAACCTTATTTGCTTCAGAATCATAATTTAATCTTGTTTTTAATTAAAGGCTATTTTTTGACCATAATTTTTGACTACAACTCTAAGGATTTATGTTCTAATACTTACTATTTTATTTAATACTTGTTACAATTCTTATTTATTTCCAAATTTTCCAATAAAACTTTAAAAAAGATTAATAGTTTATAAATAATTTTAACACTAATTTATATATTTTTATGCCCTTTACCATTCATTCCTCAATATTCAAAATCTGCAATATGACAATTCAATTTCAATTTATTTTTAAATCTAAACTTTCTTACAATTTTTCCTAACGATTTTGTAACTTTTATCTAACAATTAATAAACTTATTTGCACTTTTTTCTAGACCCTAATGATAAGATCGACCATTCAATTTTAATAAATAGTTTGTCATAAATAACTAATTAGTTTTATAGATTAATAAGTTAAATCAGCTAAAAAATTGAAATTGCAGAAAAATAGTGTTCTAATTATTTATAGAACTCTATTTATACAAAATTATAATATTTTTTATAAAGTACAAAGAAATTAATTTTTTTCTGTAAAATAAACGTAACACAAAAGTTTGCTGTTTAACTAATTTTCACAATATGCATATTTCAGTGTTTTTTCCATTATTTTAAATAAATCTTAAGTTTTTTATGTATTATATTTATGAAATACCTTTTTTTAAAAAATCCTTGAAGTATTTGGTGTTTTAACATAAAATATATGCAAAAGTTTCTTCGCTCGCGATCCATATCTTAAGT
>JAQGAW010000836.1:0-23738 GCA_034698025.1 Phthiracarus crinitus
GATAAGTTTTTGACCCCCCCTCTAAAAATTGAGATTTCCAAAATCTGACCCCCCCCCTAGAGGTTCCGACCTTGTGTAACTATATATTATACCCATGATATGAGAGAAAAATCTTAGAAATTTTTTTAAAATCAGTTATATTTAGAGCCTAGAAAAATTTAAAATTGTTTACGATTAAACTGAAAATATTTATTTAAAATATTTATTCAAAATATTTTATTATTCAATTTCTTAATTGAAGTTTTTAAGTATGATTTTTTTGATGATTTGTTAACAACTTTTTAGTCTATGAACTAAAATTTATTAAAATATAATTTTTAATTCTATTTTCAAAAATAAATATTGGAAACTCATCAAATAGAAACCATAATTTTTTAAAATTTTGATTAAAATGAGATCTTCAAATCTTATCCGATTTTTAACGATAAATATTTTCAATTTCTTTCAAAAAATTAAATAAAGTTTAAAAAATTTAACTATTGTTTTCTAAAATGGAAAAATATATAAAAATGTATTTACAAATTATCAAATGTATTAAATTCTTGTCTAGAGCTGAGAGACAGATCTAAAACCTTAGCTTTAGTTAAGTTGAGAGCTGAGATGAATGAATTAAAATTTTTTAGAGCTGAGCTGAGCTCCTAACATACGCTAAACAAAACACAACACTTAGCTAATATAGCTCAATATAACGTGCTTTAGCTGAAAGCGCAGCTTAGCTTGAACTCAATATATGTGAGCTGATCTGCTTTTTCCAGCTTTAATACTCTAAAACATGGGCTGAAGTTCGGCACAAACCCAGCTCCAGCTCTCATCACTATTCTTGTCTATTTGTAATTTTTTAACCCTAATAATTTTAATTTATGATATATTTTAAAATTAGCAAAATGTAGATCATATTTATTTACATAAAACGTTAATAATCTAATTCTGCCATGAAATTTGTCTAAATTTATTTATTAATTACTATACTACAGTAATTTAAATTTGTAAAAATAAGGTCATAGTACTTAAGACATAATGCATTATTAAAGTTAGAGATACTTCACAAATCTTACTCAACACTTACTAATCGTGAGAGCACTCCGAGATTATTCATTAAATTTATATTTCATACGTCTATAATTTTCGAAATAGAAATAAAAAAGTATAACTGATACACAACAGCCTAAAGTACTATTTAATAAAAGATAAAAAATATTTGACTATATAATACGGTACATCTAATAAAAAACATCACAACAATGATGTGAAAATATTTTATCAAATTTTTTGTCACAATAATTTGAATAAACATCAAAATTACATCAAACAGCAAAAAAATAATCTATAAAAAATACATTCTAATCGTAATGTCCGTTCTTGTTGTATTAATTAATCATTAGTTTTATTACAGAAACTGATATTAAAATTTTTGAAATAAATCGAAAAATATAACATTTTCAATAATTTTTAATATTTTTTGTTAAGTACGTCAATCGCCCGTTTTATTCGTGTTTGATTCGAATGATTACTGTTTTACTGTTTTCAAATTTTTGTTTGAAAGTAAAACTGTTGACCCATTTCACAAATCATAGGGGAAACTGGTTTTTTCATTGCCTCGAATCATTGAAAACTGAGAGTGTAAGTAAGATCGAGAGGGAGAGTATTCTTCACATATAAATGAACCGAAATAAATTGCTATTTTATTATAACTTCATGATAGCGCGTCTGAATCGGCTATTATATTGTTACTCCGGTTTTCTCCATTCGCATAACGCGCGCGATAAGTGTTTACTCTTGAATACAACATTGCAGCACAGGTGGAAAAGTTTGCTTTTATCGGAAAGGCATTTATAAAAAATTTTTTAAGAACGAATATAATCTGGTGAAAAACTTTAAAACTGCTCACTCACTTCACAACCGTTTTCTGTTTCTGTTGCGAAATCAATGTTATCCATCATCTATTTAGATTCAACATTGAACTAAATCGTTAAGAGAAAAAGAAAGTGCTTGTAAGATCAAACGCTTAATGTATCATCGCATACACCAGTGTTGTACGATTTTGTTTTTAGTTTAATTCAATTAAATTTAACATCAGATATATAAATATAGTATATTTATTTTTTATCAACTTTTGGTGCAATATTTTTTAGACGATATTCTAAAAAATGTCACAAATAAACGAATTTTTTGAGGGCAAAAGCTTATTCATCACTGGAGCGACCGGATTCGTCGGAAAAGTAATTATATTATTTATTAAATTAATAAATATTTTTAGTAATAAGTTGCAGCATTCTTATGTATGATAATAGACTAATGCAATATTTGTTTAGTTTTTCGATTGAGAACAAATTTTTTAAAGTGATTTTAATTTTAAATTTTTATAGTTTTATAATCAAATTTAAAAATTATGTTTTATATTTAATCCTTATTATAAGGCTAATAAAGCAGTTACCATGTTATTTAAGAGGTAAAAATTTACATCCATAAAGCCAGTTGTAACGGTGAAGGGTTAATAAAGTCGCAGGTTATATAGAGTCGTGAGTGTTAGAAATATCATTATAAATGTTCCGATTTATTGCAAAATCCATTACCATAATTTTTCTGTAAAAATTAGCTGAATATGCTTTAAATATAATTGGATAGTTTAAACTTTATGCATGATTTATGCCTGAAATGCGAACAATAAGTGAGAGTAAGCTAATAATCATTAACATGTGTAATATACCAAAAACTAAAACGTATACTTTAGTTAAAATATTTGAACAGATATGCTCTATAATGGGGTTTTATGGGACTGAAAATCTTAATTTCTCAAATATTTGAAGTTTAAATATTCATATAATTTATATTTAATGTGTTACTGACCTCTTAAAATCTTTCTGTCAAATCTACAATTCAAATCCGATATCTGTCCATTCTATCAAAATAAAAATCTGTCATTTAAACGTAACAAACCCTATGATAATTGAACTTTGCGTACCCATAATTTCAACACATATTCAAAAACATTCAAAACAAGCAAATCATATTTAGTAAGTGCTGATTTCATTTTCGCTTTTGATGTATTGTGAAAAAGAGCGTGATTTAATTTTGCATTTATAAAATCATTATGAGTTCAAGAATATTGGGCGCAATAGTGTTTAAATAATTCAGAAAAAAGGTAAACGTTTTAACAAAATTGCAATAAAAATATGCTGTTCGTTATGCCCTGCAAATGTACAATTCTTACGAGTAGTTAATTTATGTGTTAAAATTATAAAATATGAGGTTAATTAAAATCGAGACCAATGTTAAAGGATATATACTGTTTCTAACCGAATAAAATACTTACGAAGAAACAATTTTATAAGTGGTTTTATTTCAAAAAATCATAAATACTGTTAAAAGGATAAGATTTTCATGCCTTAAGCTTTTCGCGATTTAAATCCTTTTATTCTAATAAGACAAAACGCATTGATATGCGAACTTTTAAACGTAATAAAGTGATCAAATAATTGCGAAATGATTACGAAAAAGTAAAACATTTCTATACACTTATTTAGATCTAGGATTTAAAATAGGATTAATAACCAAAGTATGTTAAGTATCTGTTTTCCCATCTTTTTCTTTAACGTCAAATGAAAAAACTTTTCCTTTTAAAATTACTGTAGAATAAGTAAGTATGCTATGGTAATGAATTATATAATATATTAAAACATCAGAATTGGTTAAAAACATGTTTACGACTTCAAAAACTAATAAAATATAAAAAACATTTTCAAACCCATTAGATTTATTAAAATTTTGTTTTTATACCACGTATTTTTAATTCGCTTTCAAAATGCAAGCAATTATCCTGAAACAATGCGCGAAATCAATGATTAGCATGATTAAAATTAAGGTTTTTGGCCTTAATTTTCTAACGGCAGTGTTATTACTTTAATTTTGTTTATTTATGCACAATAAATTTTATCGATAGAGAAACACGAGTTGTGCCATATTTTATGCAAAATTTAAACTATTTTCTAGTAATGATATTAAATTATAATAAATTTTAATTATTGTTTTAGTGCAATGACCGCCAATATTTGTTCCCGTTTTTATTTTTATTTTCCTTTAAGTTTCCTTTAATTCCTATACTAATAATCATTTCTGTTTATATTTAAAATATTCCGTTTGGATGTTTAAATATGGAAAATTATTTTAATTAAAAAAGAAAATTTAAAAATTAAACTTTCCATATGTAAATCCTATGTGCAGGTATATGAAACAATTTTTTACTGTTCTTATTAATTTATTTTAAAATTATAATTATTTTTCTCGTAAGAAGTTTTTAAATTAAAAATAGTTTTTGAAGCTTTTATTATTTATTATTTTGCAATTTCAAAATTTCATTTAGTAATAGATGAGTCGATTAATCAGCCGAAATAAATAAATTGTTAAAAATTCAAGGTTTCCATAAAGGGTTAGCTTATGTACCAATAGGATCAATTTCGCTGCAATACGCTATTAAAAATTTACTAATAAAGTAAATTTTCTTAGAAACAGATTAAAATTCATGCATTGATTAAAACACCAATGATTTGCAGTCAGTCAGTGTGCGTTTGGCGAAATTCAATTTTCCATGTGGATTTAATTTCGATGTCTAGACTAAAAATAATTAAAATGACTTTTAATCTTAAAAATTAATAAATTTATGAAAAATACGAAATATTAAAGGGTGAATTCATATTTATTAATTATTAATCTTAAAACAAGTTAATTTTAACAAAAGTTAGCGTTAAGCTTTCTTAAGTAAGAGTAAGAATTAATTGAAAAACGACTAATATCAATAATAATGAAATTCCTTATTATGATTTATCATGTATAATGAAATTATTAATCAATTATTCTTTCAAAATTAATATGCATACTACGAATTGAGAATTTTGGATCAAACAAATCTATAACATTACTAATAATTTTTTATATGCTGTAAATTAAAAGTTTTTTCTTGAAATTTTGTTATTTTGTAACATTGTTATGTCTCTATTAAGTTTTTGATTAACACAGTTAAGATTAGCGGAATTTTTCTTACGACATATTTCTCTTTCAAATAAAAAAAATAAAAAATACAATTTATACATCAGAGATTATTATCAAAAAAAAACTTAATAGTAAATGGAAAAAAATTTTCTATGCGTTAAATTTAAAACAGCTGGAATTAATACAAAAATAAATGAAATATAATTTATTCTTATCATCTCTACGTTTGGCAGGTATTAGTGGAAAAACTATTGCGCTGTTGCACTGGCATTGAACGTGTTTATATTTTGATTCGCGCAAAGCAAGGACAGTCAGTGGAGGAGAGATGGAAGAACTACTGCAAACTGAAAATATTCAACATAAAAATAAATATGGAAAAATTGCAGCATAAATTGGTGCCAATAGCGGGAGACCTTTCGCTACCAAACGTTGGCCTTAAGGTAAACTAAACGGAAACTACTCTGTCATTAAATGTTTAATATAGTATATTCTCCTTTAAAAAGTTTAAAGTTTCTAAAAATAGAAAAAACATGCATAAAACACGTGCCCACGAAAAAACCAGTTTAGTTCTGAGTTAATGATTTTCTAAATATTGACCTTAAAAATAAAATTCAAGATGTACAGCATTACGAGTTTAAATTTAGGTTCAAACACGTGTTAAAAATATATTTTGTTTTATATCGTTTTTTTTCTCTATTAAGTAAAAGTGATCCGAAAGGGTTGTAATTGAATTACACGAGTTTTGAGTCCGTTGAACTGGTTATCATGAGCTACTCTAGTTTATCTTATCGATCTGTTTCACTTGGGATCAAGTTTATTATATTCGTTTTATTCAAAAATGCTCTTGAATTGTTAATAGGAAAAATCTACCAAAAAAATTGAAACTAAGATTTGAAAAAATTAAATGACATAAAACCTACATATATATAATAAATTTTGTATGTACAGTCCATATAGAGAAGATAGTTTACGGAAAATCATAAATTTAGAATTCATACGTGAAAGTTTCATATTGAGGTTTTCGTACATTAAAGATTAAATGTTATATAATGTTTATATAATTTTTAATTAAAGGCTTCAGTTAATAATATGTTGTTAACTTTAATTAATTAAGTTTTATTCGATATCTCCCATAACAAAATTTTATGAATATATTGGACATTTTACTTGTCAATTTCAGTTTCAAAATAAGATATAAACTTTAATTTGTAAACTATTTTTTGAGTGAATTGCATGGAATAATGTCATTTTCCCGAACTGTTAAAATCGAATTCGTCGGGCAAAATCGATCTTTACTTTCAAGTAAAAGTTTAGTAATGGAAAGATAATAATTTTTTTACTGGAAATAAATTTTCCATAATTGAAATCGTTACTCATTAAAATGATTAGCTTCAAAATGTGAATTCTGAGAAAAGCAATAAATATGTCTGCAGCACAAACTTTAAAATATTATCCACTAAATTGAATTGAAACCAAATACATTAATATAAATGAATTTTTGAAGATTTTGAAATTTAATGATTATAATAAAAATAATTTTATTAACATTATTAAATAATATGAAATATTCATTTTTGTTCCTTATGTTATCGTCTTTAAATTTGGAGATTTGTGATATACTGTATCAATTTTGGGAGTTTCTAAATCAAAGCTATTAAGTTCACTTACACTTACGTGTTAGTGTTAAATACTTAGAATTTTATTATAATTTAAATATTTGAAATTTAATTTATTCAAAAAATCAAAATGAACCTAAATATTCTATAATTTGCACGTAATGGCGCAAAAATAAAACATATTTTATGGTCACAACTTAAAATTACATTATCCTAACGAGGGCGTAATGTCAAGTGTCTTAAGCCGAACTTTTTGAAACCACTTTTATTTTGTAATTACATTATCCTAAGCAAAAATCGTAGTTAAAATTGAAACTTCTACTGTACACTAAAAAATTATTTTTATTTTTGCATTAAATAAAGAAATAACAAATTTCTATATTCTTCAAACGATGTCTTAAGCAAAAAATTTCGCAACGAATATCCTGAAGTAAACAATTTGTTTTAATAACCAGGAAAGTGATCTAAAATTATTGTGCGATAGCGTGCAAATAATCTATCACGTGGCCGGTGATGTGAAATTCAACGAACCGATACGTGAAGCGGTCACACATAACCTAATTGGTACGCATTCGCTGCTAAAACTATGCGCGAAGATGAACAAACTGGAAGCGCTGGCACACGTGTCCACTGCTTACGCGTTTTGCCAGTTTAATGTGCTCGAAGAGAAAATCTATCCAATGAAAGCAACGCCCGAAGAAGTAATAAACGCGGTCAATACGATGAGTGATCATGAACTTAAACTGTAAGCTTTCACTTTCACTTAAATAACTTTGTATGTCTGTGACACCGTAACCTCTAAAATGTTATATTTCGCAAACTTTTCTGTTCGAATGAAAGCTGTTTGAACCTCTGTCCTTCAATGTGATCCTCAAAACGATATCATTGCCCCATTTTTAGTAGGTTTGTGCTAATATTTTTATGACATAATATCAATTTAAAATAGTACAATATATTGTGTTTAAGAAAACGGAAACAAACTTTGACATTGAATTTTTTTCTAACATTAATAGTAAATAGCACACAACAGAACAGCAAAAAACCAGAATTTACTGCCTGAATAGAGTATACTTAGATCTAAAAATAACTTGTTTCGCGATTTTATCCCATCCGTATACATCAATCATTAAACATAGCGCCTGCAAAAATGAAAATAACTAAATCCACAAATTTTCAATAAATAATTATGTTTTGTTTTTATAATTACGGTACCTATAACTAAGTTTAGTGATTTCATGGAAAATACAGCAATTTTTCTATAATCATATGACCGGAAGATTAATATGTTTTATTTAGAAAAGTAGTTTTATTTTCCATATTTTTCCCGATTTTGGCAGTTTAGTGGAATAATCCAGGAAATGCACATATTTTCAATAAAGTTCCCGTTTTTCTATATTTAGCAAAATGTTGTTAATAAAAAAACAAAATTCTTCAATAAGTATTCAAAGTTGATATAAAATTATGATATTTATTTTAAGATAATAGACAACGATTTACAGAATCTAATCTAAAAATTTCTCATTTCAAAACTCAAATAATTTCTGTAATTTCTTAATTTAAATTTAACAAAAAATTTTCCGGAACTATTCTCGGTTTTAATACATTTTTTGTTCCCGGTTCCCTTCAATTTTAACCACTTTTAGTCCTGGAAAACGCTAAACTTAGTTATAACTCAAGAATCTATCTTAAAATTAATCATAATTGTAATAATCGCTAAATTTCTAATTGTTATCTTAAAAATTGTTGTGTTTAGCTATACTAACGAATTACTAGAAGGCCGACCAAATCACTACACATTTGCGAAAGCATTAGCCGAACACGTGGTTCTCAATGAAAGAAAAAATTTACCGGTAGCTATAATAAGGCCATCAATAGTTATTTCGTCATATAAAGAGCCGATCGAAGGCTGGTGTGACAACTTTAACGGCGCTACAGGTATATCAATACTTGGTTCGCTGGGCATTATGCGAATCGCCGATTGTGACACTCACACGAAACTCAGTTTCGTACCCGTGGATATGTGTTGCGACGCCATCATCGCCGCCAGCTTTTATGTGGCTAAATATAAGCCTCAAGACATTCAGATATATCACGTGTCGAGCGAACCGAATAACACGCCACAGCTTTTAGAGATAATTGCGAAGGTTAAGAGTTCGCAACACGATAGCCCGTCCATCAAAGTTGTTCGACCGCACGCCGGTGTACCCAAACAACGTCCATCCAAAATTAGGGTTTGGTTAACTATATATATTTCGCATATATTGTTCGCCTATTTCGTGGATTCACTGATATGGTTAATGGGTTACAAACCGATGTACGTATTATGAAACAGTTTTGGAATTTTTATTTACAAATATCTTATTTTATAATTTAAGCAATATTCTAGTTTTTTCTGATTATCTCTAGATTAAAAATCAGATTTAGGCTGCAAAATCAATTTAATAATGTTATTAATATAGATTGATTTAATGGTAATATTAGCTTTTTTCCCTCTATTTTTTATTATATATATTTATTTATCGATAAGCAAAGGTAGTTTTCACAAAACTTCCTCCAATGACATTATAAATGTAATATTTCGGGTGCAATAAAATAAGATGCAATCATTTATAGCAAAAATAAATTAGTTTTATCAAATACAGATTAGTTTAGACAAGTATTCTCGTTGTGAAAATTGGATTTCCCACTGTTGCGCAACACAGAGCAATGACGTATTTTTAGATCATGTCTATTTCACGATCAAAGGTGAACTCAGGGTTAATGTCGATGTAAGAACTTTTAGTTTGCCTATTTTACGGTATATGAACCAATCAAAAATAAATATTTCCGAGTATCAAAAATTTGTAAATTTGCTTATATTTATCATATTATATTGTTAATTGTTAATTAAAACTATTAACAGTATGGTCTCGTTAACCAATCGTATGCATACCGGTTTCGAAATGTTACGATACTTTTGGATGAGTCAGTGGACATTTAAATCGGATAATACCAGAAAACTGGTAGAGTTTGTGAAAAAATGCTCTCCAATTGACGCTGAAATATATAAATTCGACGTATCAGAAATCAATTGGGATCTAATGATGAAAAATTCGTGGATTGGAGGCCGAAAATTTTTGCTCAAAGAAAGCGACGATAATATTCCTTTGGCTAAAAAAAGGCTGAAAAAGTATGCAACAATTTTTAAAAAAGAAAAAAGTATTAAATTTTATTTAAATAATATTTCTATGTTTCAGAATCATAATCGGTTATCGGATATTTTTGTGTTTTTGGTATTCGCTTGTAGTATTCTTGGCTTATTGGCTCGTTTACGCTTTGGTTCGACTGGTATTTTACTGATCAAATACAATTCACGTTAAATGAAATATTTCTTACGAATTAATTAATATAAACTTATATTTATATTTATGCGAATATATATTTTTAATTACTTTGTTGCGGTAACTTTCGTATTGACTGTAACTTTATTTACTTATTACATGTAATTTCAAAAATAAATAAATTGCTATTTAATTCTATGAGAATAAAGTTTCAATTAGAGTTTACTTACATACTATAACGTCTATTGTCCGTAGGATTAGCCGTCTCGTTGACCAGTGAATTGCACACAACACAAGTTTGTCAAACATGTACTATATTTGATTCGCCGGGAAGTGAATTAAAAGTATTGAATGAAAAAACACATTCATATGCATATTTCTTATAGAATGAAATTGTAATAAAATTTAAATTTTTAAATAAACAATAAATCAAGAAAACTTATGCTGAGTTTCATTGTTAAAGTACTCCTGGAAGTGGAACCAAATTTCTGGTGACTTCAAAGAAATTACTGTAATTTTAACCAAAAATATTTTTATTTAATTCCCATTTACTATTTTGATTTAAATTTTCGACAATAGATAGCAGGCATACAATAATTATTGCATGCATTCATTGAATCTTACTAACTATTTATGAAAAGTTAAATTCGAGAAAACTATGATTAATAATAGTTTTATTACTTACAAACAGTGACTGATTTAAACTCATTTAGAGCTTTAAGAATGCTTTCGATTTAAACTATTTCTATTTACTGTGTGTAAGTAATAAAGCTATTATTAATTAAAATTTAAACAGTTGATAATGAATATTAAAACAAAATAAAATTTATAATAATTTAAAAATATCGGACAGTTACTTATGCTATCATTGATTATTTGGTGCGATTTACACTATTTATAACTAATTTTGGCTAAATTAACACAAAATTGCAAATAAAAAACTTTACGATTCTGTCCGCACAAACACATTCATTTGTTTATATTGTATAGCTTTGCCTCTAACTTAGAGCGCACCATCATATTCATGTGAAATTCATTGAGAAATAACTGCATTGGTTGATATGAAACCTAACTGACTGTAATATGAAAGCATTGTAATAATAGCGATAATATAATTATTAACTTTTATTACTTATTATTTATAAAAATTAATTTTACTAATATTAAGTTTAGCTTACTTTATATGAATGATGCAGTATTACAGTCATGTATACTATGATGACTATTATACGTATTATAGTCATGTATTTGATTCATGAGGAAAACTTCGCATTAAAAACCCATTGTTAATTCAAACAATGCTTGTGGTTAATAATTCTTTTTCTAAAAAAGTTTTAATCCTATAATAATCAAGAGATTATTACTGTTATTACAGTTTAAATATTGAAGTTTTTTCTCATATAATCATTTCAAGGATGGCTAACCTATGAATAACACATTTTAAAACATAAAACGTTTTTTCTTTTGAGTTTCATTCGATATTAACTCTTCTAACAGTCGAGAACGAAAGTTAAAAAAACACGAAAAACATATTATTCTTATAAAATTGCAATCATATTTAAAGTATATATAAAATGGGTGAATCGTTTGCAGTTAAATTAGTTCGAATTGGCCTAACATTAGTGCCAGTATTTTCGATATTTTACACGTTTTACGTGCTTTATTATTTTTTAACGCTGACTGGCGGTTACTATCCCGGAAAATTACCAGAAAGCGGGCAAGAATTACTTCGTTATTACGTAAATCACCCATTAATGGCGGTCTGTAAGTAATGAGATAATAATCGATTTTAATTTATATAAAAATCATCTTTTATATCAAAATTGAGTTAAAAGTACATTTCTTAAAAGGAAAGTTACACGATTTTCTTAAGTGCTATTTCATATGCTTTATTCAGCATTTTAACTCTATATTAACTTATATTTATTTATAGTATTATTAAACTTTGTTTCGAATGATTGTATAATTTCTATATACATTACAAAAATTGTAAAATTTTATTTTGCAGTAAATATAACAATAGTCACTGTTGGAGGGATAGGTGTGGTATTTTTTTCAATTATTGGTTTGAGTGGTAACATGCGGTCGCAGTCGATACCCATTCAGCTAATGAACGCATCATTATTATTAAGTGGCGATTATGCGCTAAAATCAGTATTGGCCTGGTCTTCATACTAGTTTAAAATAAATTAAATTTAACGACGAATAAATTAAAGCGAAAGATGACGTCGTTTTATTGCGATATTTTTAATATAGCGTAATGTTATATATTTAAAATCAAAAATATTGTTTTTAATTTACAAAAATTTAATCGATCAATAAATTATAACACGGGTCAGAAAATCATATTTCTTCCAAATATATTTTAAACCGCATTAAAATTGTTATTTTGTTTTATTTAGCAATATCTGACCAAACATTCTTTATGACAAAATAACATTTCTGTTTATACGGTACAGTAAGATATGTCGCAACACAATTACATTTCTCAATAAGATTTTTGATCAGTCTTCAAATGAAAGGTAGTCTAACTTATGATACTTAAAAATGTCCCAATGAAGAATAAAAAAACTATGTCACTGATCGTACTTTTATTGTTTTATTGACAATAATCCATATAATTTCCTGTTCATTTCTTATGCGCTATTTATCGATTTTTTGTACCACAAATTTTTCAATTAAATCTATATGTGTTCAATATTTTTGTTAATATGAGTCAGTGAAGGCCTCGTTTGAGGTAAACCATATTTTTTCCTTCATTTTTTCGCTGCGTCAGAGATAATGCAACAATCTATGAAATCTTTACAAAATTGACGTGACACTGCCATATTCTGCTCGTTATCTTATTTTTGTCTCGATAGTTATATAATTTTTTTCAGTGAAAAATTTTTGTATTTTTATATTTGAACATTATATATATATCGAAATTTTTGATATTTAAAACGAACGCGAATGCTTTTCAATTTTATTTGGTAAGCAAACATTTACAGAATAAGTAAGTAATAAGAACATAATTTTTCATATATAAACCTATACCCATCTATACCTATCTTTAATTTCACAAGTCTTTATTTTTACGGAGATATTCTAGCCAAACGATAAAAGATAGGCGAATATTGTCATTGAAAAAATGGTAGATCTAGGCCTGAGGGACTCGGGAAAAATAGTGAAATTTTTAAAACCTTAATATATAAGTAGTTTGAAAACCCCCAGTTTGAAAACAGTTCCAATTCAATCTAGTTGACATAGAAAAGTTCAATGCATTATACAGTAAATGCAATTTTATAAAACACATTAGCATTCAATTTTGTACTGAAGCCAATTGCTTTACTGCTGACCAATCTCTTTACCAAATGTTGCTTCTCTTATTTTGTTTATCTTTTATCTCTAATAAAACGCAAATATTTTAAAAGATTTCTTAATTAATTAAAATCAATTCGGTAATTTATATATTATTTACTGGAAACGAAGCTTATTTCGCTTATTTATGATCAATTTCATGTTCGAAATTCCCATTTCAAATATATTTTAAATATCTATTCAATTCTAAATTTAAATAAAAATTTTTAAATATGAACCCACCTTTCTATTCATGGCGCACTTTAATCAAATTTAATTAATTCTCACTTAATTAAATTAAATTATATACTTTTTAAAAATTGTGTTTAATTAAGAACAATAAATATTTTTGAAAGATGCCGAGCAAACAAACAAATGAATTTTTAGAGTACCATTAAACTCTGTAATATTTTTAAAAAATACTTAACTTTATATATTCTTAGACAATTAATATTATTGTAACCAAGAAAATTTAATTAAATGTTTTTTATCTAGTTTCTAAAAATGAAGTATCATTGTGCCATTTTTTACAGTTATATAATACAAGTAACATTAAATATGTTGTTAAACACTAATTATTCATTTACAGTATTACTTGATTTTCCATAAAATTATAAAAACAAAATTACTGTTATCGCTTATTTATTCACTAAATGGAATTTTATATGAGAAACAATCATTTTATTATTATTTAAACATCCGAAATTTGTTCTTATTTAAATGTTAAATTTAATTTTGATTTTGAAGAGAAAGCTCAATTTTATTTATAGAATCATTTAAAGTTAACAGGCTATCGTATACCAAATATTCTATAACAGAAAGTCCGAAAAACAAGATTCCTAATTCAGTTTATTTTAAATTTTTCAGATTCAAAAAATTTGTATTTAAATTATTAAAAATGTTTTTTAGTCCCGGACCTTGGAAGATGCAATATATTTCATTATAAAGTTGTAAGCATGTCTTTTAGATCATTAAAACGCGTCAAGTCATTGTGAATGAATTTCTTCCTTATACAGAGGTAAAGATAAAAATTATATATAAACCTGTGTCTTGATTCGTTGAATTTTTTATGATTCGTAGTTATTATTGCAAAATATCAAAGAAAATGTGATTTGACGAAACAAAATTTAATTACAATTGTCTCGCTTTAGGTTTTAATAAATAGTTAGAATAATTACAAATTTACATTGTTATGAAATCTTAACCTCATTATCAAAAATACGTCACAAAGTGTCTGTAAAAATGAGATTTAGTTATTATAAAAAATTTATTTTGTTATTTTTATCCCGTACCATCAATTCAATAATATTTTGACAAAAAATTATATATACATTTACTGACAATTTCAGATTATAGTAATCATTAAATTAAACGTATTTAAAAATGTATTAATCAAAATCGTATTAAATTTTACTTTATAATTTGTTTTCTATTGTAATTATTTTCCCATAAATTCCAATAAAAAATGAATAGAGTCACGGAAACTGGTAATTATTTCAACACATTCAAAGATTCACAAGTTATTGAAAATCGCAAAAAAATAACAAATAAAAATATCAATAAGTTGCTTTGCAACTAATAAATAAAGAAAGGACAAAAAAATATTATAATTTCAATAGAAAAAATGTTTCACGCACTTAAAGAGTGAAATAGGAAATAAAAAGATAACAAGAAAGAGAATGAACATTCATAATTAGCTCACTTTGTATTATATTATGAGATAATTCAATAGTATAATCAAAATTATTGTGTATTAAATTATTGTTTTATTGTTGGCCAACTATAAGTTAGTTTTTATTTAGTGAGTATAGAATACATTAAATTCTTTTGTTTAAAAGAAAAAATTTTATAGCTTTATAATATATTGTTGTAATTAGTACTTCAGTGAGTTTTTATTTAATTTTAATTTAGTTGTTAAATGAATCGTCGAGTCAACATAATACAAAATGTTGTTAAACAGACACTCAGAATCGAATAGACGACTTTCACCAGTACTATAATGATTAGTACGCGTCCGACAGATATTAGGCGAAATAGTTTAAATAATGTTATTTTTTTCAGAAATAATTATTTTAAGGCATTTTTTAACATATTTTATTCATTTCCCGTTTTTTAAAAATAATTTTTAATCCGTTTACTGCTCATATTAAGTCAATTTTTATCGATTTCTAGCCATTTTTAAACTATTTTTGGCCCTTTTTTTACCGTTTTAAAGCGATTATTAGTTCATTTTAAGCCTATTGTTAGTCCTTAATTCAGAAATCCATTAATAAATATAAAGAAAATTAAAAATCCTTAAGGAATCTATAGCATACTTTAAATTTGCTTAATAAAATATAAAGACAGCGCACAGACGGAAAGACTTACATTGCAAATACAATGCTCCTTTATTTAAAGTGAGCTAAAAAAAGAAAAATTTTGTGATGACAAATGCACTGCCGCAGCACTTTTTTGCAATCAATTCGAAGTATATATGATTTCGACTGATATGAGCCCCAAAAACTTGACACATGTGACAAAAATATATTTATAGCGTGCATTACGAAAAAGTGTTAAAAATTGTGATGAAATTATAGGAAACAGGAGAGAAAGAGAAAAAGTATTCATTAGAATTCAGTGTCAAGGCTTCCTTTAAGCGCACAATTGCATCAATAGTTTTTATCACTTTTTCAAAACTTTTTTCATTATTCTTTCGTTTATAATAGACACACAATATGCTATTAATGGGAATTTACGCACAAATGAGCACAATGTGTGTGCAATCTCCTATTTAATATAAAACTAAATAATTTCATTTGTGACAAACGCTATCTCAATCTCTCTCTCATACACATACACATCACTGTATTGTATCTTCACGTCTGATCTGTTTGTGGAACTTTTAATTTCGCTAATAATAACAATAACAATAATTGGCTTTTGTTTTATCGCAAAATATCATGCAAACACTATCGGCATCTAATCTACAATTGTTCGAAATCGATGAAACTGATCTCTACATTAAGAACAATAGGAAGTTTAATGGGAAAAAATTTAATTTCGATAGCATCAGAAAGTTAATGCGATACGATTCAGCGTATGGTAGCAGTACGAGTGTCGAAACTGAAACCGTATTTTTTATAGACGCCATTCGCAATCACGAGCGCATCGTATCGGACAATAATGAGATCAAAAAAGCTGATAAGAGAAGCTTATCATCGAATCTATTGTACGACAAACGAATATTTGAAGATTACGCTATTTTTGGATCCGGATTTGAAAGTCAAATTGATTTTTATTCGCATTATTCTCGCTCTAATCCCTCAAATCTCAGCGACTATAATAATAATGAAATTTTCGATGTTTATTCGAAACCAGTTATCAAATTCGAATCAAGAAGTTGGGATGAAATTTATAAACTTTCCGACAATATATTAGAAACGTGGGAATATTATTCTAAGATTGCGAATAAAATTGTGATAAATAACTCGCTTAAAAATAGCTACGAATACGTCGAACCGAATTTAAACGCAAAGAATTGCGTTTTTCTTAACAATAATCTTCTTCAGCTACCATTAAGAAGATTTACATCCGAAATTAATATGCACAAAATGCATATCAATCGCGCGACGTTTAACGATGACATGACAACCGATTTTATTGGTGACACTTGTTTTACCGATTTCGATATGAAATCAGACAAAAGCGGAACAGTGTTTAAAAATGTTAGCGAAGATATACTAAAGCTGATATCCGCTATGCAACAGTTTCAAGCGTCAAACACTGTTCAATCGTCTAGCGATCAATTTGCGAAAAAAGTGAGCGATAAGTTGTGCGAAATCGATGGCCATTTGATATCTAATTTATCGCCGGCAGACATCGCCAACTATTTATTTAGCAAACACGTATGCGGCTGTAAACTCACTTCGATTTGCTCTGTTTTTGGTTTTAGTCAAGCATTTACTCAGATCATTGTCGATGTGATTCGTGACAAATCAACTGTGACTGAAAGGGCTAATACTATGGTTGCGTTCATTAAAGTGAGTTTTCATAAGTATTTCATATTATTTTTTCAGATAATTTATTAATTTTGATTGAGATAATTTTTAACATAATTGTTTCCTAATTAGATATTTAAGAGTCTAGAAATTATCTTAATTATAAATTAGGTAATCTAAGCTAAATTATTAGATATCGATTCGTATTTAGGTTTTATCAATATTTATTTGATCTGTTTTTAAGATAAAAATTTACGATACTATACTTTGCTTAACTGACAGATGCTTTCAATATCATAAACGTTTTTACTGAAAATAATTGTAATTTATCCTATGATTTACGATTTTCTACGTCAATATCAATGTTTTCTATTTGATGTTTAATCAGAGTGTCTGCGTTATTGCCATTCTATATTCTTTAGATCAACAATAGGTCAAAATTAATTTTTTATTATATTCAAAACAATAAATTAATGACAGTATCGGCACAATCATTTTAATATCTTAAAATACAAAAAAACTAAATTTTATTTAACACAATGAAATAAAAAACAAAGAGTATTAATAAATTTGATTATGAAATATACTCATTTTACGTCATCAGCCAATTTTCCGGGATAAAAGTTAGTCCAAGATGTTTGCTTTTGTGGTTGATCTGAGGACAAATCGCTTGGACCGAACGCTGTAATCATTACATTGACCACAGTTATCAAAAAGATTAGGATAACTGATCCGTTGTTGAGAAAATCAGCCTTTCGTCTGTCCTGATGGTAATTAATATTAAGACGACCCAATAGTATAAAAATGATGCCCGCAATCACCTGAAGTATGATCGATAGCGTAATCAAACCGATTGTGATTGAGATGAACTTATGCTGCGGTGAATTAAGTAACACATATTTTAACTGCGATGCGTTCGCGCACATTAGACCCAAATCCATAATTCCCTGTGCGATCGTCTTTCGCGTGGCGTACATATTCATATCCATCGGAGTCTTGCTTGCGGTTGGTTTGGCGATCGGATCGTTTGGCGGCAGTTCGCCAGACATCTCCGTTGTTTCTTCCTCAGGAAGGGTTGACATTCTAAACAATTTGAGAAACTTATTCATCAGATTTGAAAATTTTTTATCTAATGATTGCCACTATACTAATACTAATGATACTGAAAAAACTGAAAATTTAATAATGATTTTGAAAGAAATACATAATAAAATAAAAACAATTGTGTTAAGTATTGATGTCGTGATGAAGCATTATTAAGCGCATCGATGTTTAGTTAACAATACAATGTAACTTTATTTCATTTCTCAATATGGCTATCTTTAATTAATGTGGGCTTTGGGCGGGAATTGAAACTCAATTTTTCAACATTATTAACGCTTACACCATCGCATACCATAGTTTAGTGGAGAGAATTTGTAAAATAGCCTTCTTGTTTAAGGTATGGTTATAGCCTTTACTGGTTATCACTAATGACCTAAATATTTTGCCATTTAGTTTCTAATATGGTTTATTTACTAATATATCTATAAATTTTTATATTTCGGTATTCATATTAAGACTATATTAATAATTATGTATTGAAATTTGAATATTGATCAGCATTATTATTGGAATTTACCAAAAATATGTTTTTTAATAATATTGAACATTATAGGTCGCTATTAATACATATCAAATGGCAAATTGGCAATCATTGAAAACAGTATTAAATGCATTGCATTCTATCACAGTATACCGAATGAACAATGAATGGCTGAAAATAAAAACTCATAACAAAGCACTTTTCGAGTAAATAAAATAAAAAGCTTTAAAATTTATTACAAAATATTTAAAAAAAGTTTTGTTCGCACAATAGTCAGTTCGTTAAGTTGTCGGCGTTAATGAGATCCAGCGAATCAGCGATACTTGTATCGCATCCAAAAGGATATTCGGATATTAGGAACACTTTGATTACATTGAAGATCGATTGTTGCGCCAAATGGGACAGAATAGAGAATCCGGTTAAATGGCTAATACAACCGGGCATTATTGAGTGGCTTCAAACTGAATTAAAACATTTCAGGGCCAGCAGTCATAAATATTTAAAGTCCTATGATTCTGATACAAATTCGCACAATAGTGGCACTGGTAATAAAGACAATATTAATAATAATAGTAATAAACGCATTTGCGCGATACGGATGAGCGAACTTCCGAAAAATTGGTCCCAGCGTTCATTGAAAAATATTCCGTTAGAGTTTCAAGTCGAAGTCAATAAATACCTTTTCAATTGTTTATTGAAGAATTAAATTCACGAAAAAATAAAACCAGTTTTTAATAGTCAAACGTAACTTTTATTATATAATAGTTTAAGTGTAAATGTAAAAATTTTGTTGTACTTAAATAACATTGAGTTCGTGTAAATATATAATAATTTAATTTACAAATGTATTTTTTGGATTATTATATTTGAAAATATATTTTACTAGTATTGTTGTTATTTTGGCAAATAAAACTTTTCTTTATTAAAAAATAACAAAATATTTCAACATATATGCATCATTGAACAGTATTTTATTGATGCTTTTTAGCTTCTCTTTTGTAAGAATTTCGATAAAAATCGTAAAACATGTAAAAAAATAAGGGATTCTGTCCGACAGCGACCCAAAACCATACCATCGGATAACCAGTTTGCAGACAAAATAGTACGACACCATAGATGCCGCAAACCGCGAACTGTAGTAACTGTAACTGTGTGATATACTTTTTCCACCACAGATATCTTTGAATTTCGGGGCCAAATGACGCTAAAGAGTAGTATGAGTACATTATTACGTGGATCGCTGTATTAAACAAAGCGAAAAGACCTATAATTGGTGCCAATGGGTTTACCTTAAGCGAAAACCATCCTAAAAATATTTTAGATATTATTGTTAAACAGTTGAGAATTATTAAATCGTACGCATTTGTTTTCTTTTCTTGTGTTCTAAATTATAAAAATAATTTTTATAACTACTAAAATAAGAAAGTGTTTGGAATTGTTAGCAATACACTAGACTTGTACCGTAAATCGATCGATTTTTCAGAACCCGATCACACCAGAACCTGACCCGAACAGATCAGACAAGATTATCAAAATATTTTTATACTTTTACTAATTTTGCTTCATTTTCTAAAAATTTATAACAAATAAAAAACTTAATCAAATAGAAATTAATATTAAAATAATATTCTAAGTATTATTAAGTTAGAATAATAAAGTTTTATTTTGAAATGATGCAAAAATTTTAAATAATTTTTTGGTTCGTCGAGTTTTCTTCTAAAAATATTAAAATCCTATTCGAACACTTTGAGCCAAAACCTAACTCGACCTTACAAATCTGTCGGGTACCCAATCCGGAACCGACATGTCATTAGTACATACTTCAATAAATGATTAAAATTTAATAAAATCTGGCACATTTTCCCTAAAACATTCCCACAAAATTCATAGTAAAGAAAAATTTGTAGTGAAGGAAAAAAATTAGTGAAAAAACATTGGATTTTTCTGTAAACAAATACGAAAATTAGAATGAAAATCGATTAATTTGCGGGATATTCGGTTATATCATGGCATATTCCTTTATATAAAAATATTTTTATAATTATTGATTTAATTAAATATGTATATGAACAGAATATTTCGCATTTCTGAGTGGCATATGCCGATTTCAATAAACAACTATTCTATTTTTTAAAATATTAAATTATAATGTTTAGATATAAATTTTTAAATTTACAAATCATAACGAAAATAATAGCAACGAGAGATATACAACAGCGATCGACCAAAAACTATCTTAACTTATAACTGCAGTCAGATATTATGACCGTATAGTATAGATCTTGTTTGTTAATGTATACTTAATTGAAAAATTATTTAACCCCATAATCACCTGATGCCAAATCCTTTTATTTACATAAGAAATCGAGAAAAAAAACTCCAACATTAATATAAAAGCTAACATACAGACATGGATGGACAAATAGATAAGTTCAATTTCTCTATGAGAAAATGTCCTAAAACGCAAAAGTCGTACGGTAACGGATGTTTTAAAATCTAACAACACCTCTAAAACACCCAATAATTACGGTAGTGTGAAATCTGGCGATATTTCCATTAACAATGGTCACGCCATGTATTGTTTGCTGTACATGAGTTAAAACAATGTGATCGATATTAAAGCGCATAGCTTTTAACGTATTGAGTAACTTAAAAATAGTTTGACGAGTATTATTATCGATCACAGTGTTTGATACTTAAAAAAAATAATGAATAGACATCAAACAGACCGATAAAGACAAATTGAAGTCTGGTCTTAAATACAAACACTTTGACGTATATTTGCTTTCGCGTACACGCTTAGACAAAAATTTGTTTTTAAAAATAAGTTATTTTAATTTTTAAAATACCAAATGACTTATGATTACCTAAAAAAGGCACAGCTGTGTGATGATACACATGAAGAAAAGTAATTTGGTTTGATTTCTTTCGGAGCACAAAAAATACGGTATCAATCATATCAGCGAAACGAGACATCCATCCATACCACGCAAGATTCAATTCATACAGAGTTCGGTCACTGTAATCGTTTCTATTCGGGTAATTAAACTCCAAAAATCTTCGACCATAATCGCAGCCCAAAACGATTTCGTAGAAAAAGTAAGCGTTTACTAAAACCATGAAAGTGTTGTAGATTCGTATGAGTCCGCGTAATTGAAACGGTTCTCGTTTCTGCATTAATTGCGGCAATATTTTCTTGATTAATAATAAATAAATCACCAAAATTGACAGTATTTCCCATATTCCTCCCTTTAGCTAAACATATCAAAATATAACATTAAATTTAAATTAGTGATTTTAATTAAAGTTTACTTCCAAAAGAAAAAAACAAAAACATGAACTTTATTATAAAATCAAGATTACTATGAACTATTTTTTTTAGATCAACTAATGTAAGAAAAACAAAATATGATACCAGCGGAAAGTTTTTCGTTCGCGGATCTTGTACTTCGATCCAGTAATCGTGAAAATAATAAAGAAATGCATTATCATTGGAGATGAGTGTGAAATTCGCAAAAGACGACATTGAAAACAAATAAAACACACATAAACCGAATCACGTTAAGTAATTGATCAAACAATACGGCTGCTGAAGAACTGTGTCACAAAATTATTCAACAGTTCACTGCTGATCTCCTTTCCCTATACTTCTGTGTATATACAGTGCTTTTCACGAAAAATAAAAAACATTTAGGTTACAACTATGCAGCTTTTATTAAGTTTAATGGTATGAGGGAAGTCGTAACAGTGACGATATATATACATATTGCAACGTTTTCTTTCGACATAAATAATTTGTTTTTAAAATAAATGCTTAAATGTAATTAAATTTTTTAATTATTTTTTTAAATTTACAAACTTTTTAGTCATTAAAAATTTTATTTTTTATTTCTTTTTAAAACGTAAAACATTTCTTTATCTTTTTAATAGAAATAAATAAGGAAAGTTAAATGTGGATAATTTTTACCACTTAAAAAATTTTTCTACTATTATTTTAAAAGTATAAATGTATGTATTATAAAAATTATTGAAAAATTATAAATTTTAGAGGATGTTTGGTTTTGCTAATAAATGTTAAATTTAACATAAAACAAGAACGACACGTTGTAAAAGAGCTCACTTTTTAAAAATTTGTATTCAACAAAAATATAAAGAAATTTATTATTTTTGTACGAGTTTAAACAAGAACGACACATTCAAAGAGAGCTGATTTTCTAATAAATTAGTGTATGCTTATGTAACAATTATATAAGTTTTTTAGACAATACTGGGCAACCTAACAAATCCCTCAATTAATATAAAGAACAGGTATAAATTTAAAAACTGCTTACACCAAAACGGACGAACAGATAGACATGATCAAACCCATAAGCTGGACCTATTTTCATGAAAGTCAGCTAAAAAAGTATAAAGTTAAAAACATTTATCTAATACTGTAATATTATTTAAACTAAAATAACTAATAGTTCTTTCCATCGAGTTTCTGCTAAAGAAAAATTCCTTTATTAATTTAAAGAACAGGAAAATTATTTATATTAATAAAAGACTGGGTACGTACAGACAGACGGACAAACATAGTCAAATCCAAAAACGGTAGTCCATTTACGGATCTAACCATCTATAAAATTATTGTCATTGCTTATAAAATAGCAAAGTTATAAAAATATATTAATTCAAACTTATAATATAAATTATATTCAATTTTTATTAATTCGAAAAATTGTAAATATATTGAGATTTATAGAGATACAAGTTTTTAAGTATATATTTTTTTTATACTTTTTCGTAAGCTTTGACGACTGTTTGGTTATGCTTGCATGCCAGACGCACTCTAACAGTTGTCGGTAGTGATGTGAAAGCGTTGACACGCATGTAAATACACTCATATATGTCGACCTCAGATCAAGCGAGATTA
>JAQGAW010000837.1:0-23707 GCA_034698025.1 Phthiracarus crinitus
TTTACCCGAAAATAATACATTACCCTCTAATGAAACTTCCACTACAATACCCATTTTACCCGAAAATAATACATTACCCTCTAATGAAACTTCCACTACAATATCCATTTTACCCGAAAATAATACATTACCCTCTAATGAAACTTCCACTACAATACCCATTTTACCCGAAAATAATACATTACCCTCTAATGAAACTTCCACTACAATATCCATTTTACCCGAAAATAATACATTACCTTCTAATGAAACTTCCACTACAATACCCATTTTACCCGAAAATAATACATTATCCTCTAATGAATCCTCCATTACAACACCTATTTTACCCGAAAATAATACGTTATCCTCTAATGAAACTTCTACTCTGATTCCTATTAATACCGAAAATAATACAATATTATCAAATGAAACTTTTACTACAACACCTATTTTACTTGAAAATAATACTTTATCCTCAAATGCGACCTTTACTAGTGTTTCTGAAAATACTACGTCTTCTAATGAGACGTCTACAATAAATTCTATTGTTTCAGAAAATACTACATTATCCTCTAATGAAACTTCTTTTACTGTGCCTATTATTTCCGAAAATAATACTTTTTTAATGAACGAAACATCTACACAAATGCCCAATACTTCAATAAATAATACAATCACCAATAACATGACATCCACTCAAATTCCGATAATATCCGAAAATAACACAATCATTATCAATGCGACATCAATTACTCAATCACCAATTATCTCAGAAAACAATACAATCTCAAGCTTCGAAAACAGTACGAGCTTTAATAATGGAACCACTACTCAACTATCGGTTATTTCAGTTAATACTACTGCTTTACCTTTCACTCCAAATAAAAATATTACTTCTACACAATTTCCAATATTGAGAAGCACTATGGCGTCAAATAGAAGATTGACGACAAATTTTATGCTAAATTACACCGTTATTTTAAATCGTTAATTTTTCTGAGCTCAATTAAACTCAATAAAATTAAAGAAAATAATAATATGTATATATCTATTCTAACATTTTAATAAATTTAATTTTAATCCGAACAAGTGATAATTACTGTTATTCCATTTTGATTGACTCGTCTAATGTTGTATAAATTGAAAAATAAATTATTTATTATTAATTTTTAGAAGAAAAATTTTTAAAATATTAATATCTTTTTATAATAATTCTTTTTAATTAACAATTTTAACGTATTCTTTAATGATTTAGAAACTGTTTGAATATTTTATTTTCTCTATAACTTATAATAGATTGTTGTTGTTATTAAAAAATTCTTAAATTTATATAATGCTCACTAATATGCAATTTTAAGTATATGTGTGTTTTTATAGTTCTCCCTATCAATGAAGTGGTAACAAATTAATATTTTAATACACTCTAATTATTATCTTTGAATATCTTCTTTTGCCTCTCATTTAATTTTCTATTTGAATGCGAAACAGAATAATTATACAGAAATTGTGTATTGATTATCGTTTAAAATAAAGTTTTAAAAAGAATATATTTTATGCTGAAAAATATTTATATGATCAAAAGAAATTGTTTAAAATAAATTAGAAATAAATGACATTTTATTAGGAAAAAGACTTAAAAAATGCTTAGACATTAACGGGATATACAGCATGACAAGTGGTTTCGGAATAATTTTAATGATTTATTTTGTCATAAACTCGTGTTTCTCTGTGTATTTTGAGCTTTGCTTAATATCAAAATCATACAAATTTTCTAATAATAAGAATTATACGTATTTTTGAAATAAAAGCGAATGTAATAAACCCTGACATTAATTAGTAAAACAATGCAATGATATTTAATAAATTAGAAAAATGAATTTTTATTTACAACTTTATATTAATCTGAAACCTAAAAATAAATAAATAAAATTTTAAGAAATTGTTGATAAAAAATAAATGAATCTTTAATTTTTTCGAGATTTGAATTATATAACTAATTTTACTACAATATTAAATATAAAATTAAATAATAATTTTAATGTACGTAGACATGTATATAAAATTAATAATCATTAATTTATTTATTAATTATTTACGTGCGGATGAGTCAAACAACAACAGCACATGTGAGAGTGCCGGTGACTATTACCAGGACAAAAATGATTGCCAGTGTTTCTATCAGTGCGATCTCAGTCTAATCCCAGTACGAAAGTGCTGTGACAATGGATTGGCGTTTGACGATTACAATAAGGTATGCAATTACAAATCTCAGGTCACCTGTAACGGCACTAATCCGTCGTTCGACTGTCCGAAAGTTAATGGTATGTTTGCAAACAAAAATGACAATAAAAAATTTTGGTCGTGCGCTAACTATATCCCATTCAGTATGAATTGTCCCGCCGGTACCGAATGGAATGATAACCTCAAAATCTGTGATTGGCCTCAAAATATAAATAGTACAGAACTACCAACAACAGTAAAAGTTTATACGAAAACAACGACAACAGCACAACCATCGACTACAGTGAAAACTTCGACACAAACAAACACAACAAAACAACGGCGGACTACATTAAAAGTTTCCACCGAAACAATGACAGTAAAAGTTTCCACAGAAACAATAAGTACGGAACAACCATCAACTACTTTAAAAACTGCTACCAAAACAAAAACTACGAAACAACCATCGACTACGGAGAAAACTTGGACCCAAACAAAGCTCATCGTGAAAACTACAAATGCTTCAAATATTGTAACTGAAATTACAGATAGGGATACAAGTACGGCAACACGAAAAACTAATATGGAAAATCTAAAACTAATCACTATATTTACTATTTTACTAACAGAAAATGCTACTCAAAATTCAACGCTAAATTCTACTGAATCCACAACACTCGCAGAAACAGGCACATCGAGCGATGCATTTACCGAAATACCCATAAATACTGAAAATTCCACTAATAATGAAACTTTTACGGAAATACCAATCTCAACAGAGAGCTCCTCTTTAAATGATATCACAACTGAAATTACTATTCCATCAGAAGTTTCTACGGTAAACAAGACGTCTATGGAAAATACTACACTGAATGAAACGTTAACCACCCCTTCTTTTGTTAATGAAACTTCTACTATCAATGAAACTTACACTGAGGTATCATTGCCAGCAAATTCAACACATAATGAAACGTTTACAGAATTAACGACAACTTCAGTAATTTTAAATATCACTGAATTGTCTTCGCCTCTAAATAATTCTACATTTAATGAAACTTTTACTGAATTAACGGTTAATACTGAAACAACTACACTAAATCATACATTTACTGAGCTAACACTAACGACTGAAAATTCGACATTAAACGAAACATTTACGGAAGCGTCTAATTTCACCGAAAGTTCTACTGTATTAACATTAGCCACAGAGAATTCTACATTAAACGAAACGTCAACAGAACGGACTGTCGCCGCTGAAACAACTACATTAAATGTAACATTTACTGAGTTAACAATATCTACAGAGAACTCTACACTTAATGAAACCGTCACTGAATTGAGTCCATTCACAGAAAATTCAACATTAATAGGAGGTATTGTTTTAGCTTCGTTGTCAGAAATTTTTACCTTAGACTTTTTAATAAATTTCTAAAAAGTCAAAAAAAAAACTAAACAATTCCTGCAGTTTTTAAATATTATTAGTTCAGTAAATTTCCAATTTTTTTGTGTATAATTTTTCTCTGCAAAAGAGTACATACCTATATTAATGCACTAAATATGTTTTTTTAGAGCATTCAACTGAAAACTCCACGGAAATAATGCTGTCAACAGAGAACACAACTCTCAACAGCACTAGTTCTGAACTGAACGCAAACCCGATACAAGTATTAACGGAAAGCAATACTAACTCAAATGGCACTGTGAATAGGATTGATATTATCATAAATAATTCAAATTCTACTAATAGTACATTAACCGAAATACATATAACCGAAAACAATCCGCGACAGAATAATATGGTTTCGATTGACTTAACGATATCATCAACGAATATAACGCGTATACAAGTGGGTTAAAGCTAATACGCGATACAATTAATTTATATTAATTAACACTTTGAATTTAGTTATATTTTAGTTTTAATTTGTTATAGATTTTTAAATCGTATGATACTATTTAAATAAATTTGGTCATGCATTTAAAAACGGATTTCATTTGTTAAGGGTGGGTTCATTTTATTAAATTGTATAGCGAATGACTTGTAGTTTAGAATATTTCATGAAAATTTTCAACCGTTTCACAAATGCGAAAATAAAAATCAGTACCGTTTATTATATTTAGATTACAGTATATGAAACAAAATGAAATAACGTTAACTATAGATGTCCAGGTTCGAGTTTTTCAAGACTCGAACTCAGACCTGAACTCCCAAGCTTGATTAAAGACTCGGACTTCTATAGATTTGTGAGACACGGACTCGGACCTGGGATCTCTATATGCATGGATATTCATTTTTTACATCTGTTGAATGCATGTAATAAATGTCAATTGAAAGGAAAAGTTTGTACGAACACAAAGACAATAATAAATAGCTAAAAATTGTATTGTAAAATTTATTTTAAATAAAGTTTTAACTCATTTTAGATCGCATATGTATAAATTATATAGAAAAACGAGGTCTGAGTCCGGGTCTTTTAGCATGGGAATCGGACCTGGACTCGGACCCATGATGCTTCAAAGTAGGATGAGCCCCCCTTTAAACCCACCTAAAATTTTATACCCCCAAGAAAACCGCGATACCCCTGACCCTATATACACCCAAACCATTATACCCCTGAGTCCCATTATACCCCTGAGTCCCGTTTAACCCCCATAAACATTATACCCCTCAGATATTATACCCCAGAATCAAAATACATAAAAAGTTTAAATAATGAAAAATCTCGTTTTTTTTGTTAAATAATTTTTTTATTTTTTTAAAGAAAATACATTAAATATATTTTATAATACATTTAATAACCATATGGTAAAGTTGAATTTCCAACAATTCTTCTCTTATTTGAAGTTGCTTGAAATATTTTGTTTATTTCATTAGTTCTAATAATATGTAATTTATCTGTCTTGAATTGTACTTGTGGAACATCTAATTTAATTCTTTTATTTTGAATGTATGCATCTGTTATTGCACACATTTTATTCATAGAAATAATTGATAATGCATTTTCAGTTAGAGATAATCCTTTAATTTTTAAAACAACTTCAGTATTACCATCAGAATTCAATATTTCATAACCATAATTTTTAGGTCCAAGTGAAACAAATTTCTTTACTTTTTTTCCATTACCAACTTCATCTGTCAAATCACCGAGAAAATCGCCAGTCTTTATAATTGGGTCACCTTGAATCCATTTAAAAAAGACTGAGTCAGTGTCATGATAAAGTAGACTGCCAGGTCTATTAATTTCAATTTTTTCCATTAATTCTAATAATTCTATGCGTGCATATCCAGTAACAAACGACGCAATAGCTAAATTATAATTATTTGAAATATCATTATCTTCATCTTTGAATTTCCAACTAACCATAATAACACTATCAACATCAACCATTATTTCTCCAGTAATTTCTTTTTCTTCATCTGTGGCAATTTTCCAATATTCATCATATGTATAACAAATTTCCATTTTGGGTAAGTTAGGCCTTTGTGCTAGTTTTCCCCAGAAACTATTAAGCATAATTTTAGCAATAAATCTTAATGCTGGATTCTTTTCTATTTTATCATATTCTAAAGAAATTCCTTCATGATTTTCATAATCAATAATATATTCTAATTTCTTAAGTTCATCATCCCCAACCCAAGATGGCCAACCAGATGCTTCTTGTTTAATTTTAAGCCACATGTTTACATATGGTTCAAATAATCCACATTGACTATCTTCATAATTCAAAACTTGTATAATATTTATAATTTTATATCCCATTTCTAAAGCTTTTAAAAGTTCTATTGTAGACCATGTGCCGGTAAGAACTCTATCATCATCACCATGAGTACAAATATTCTGCACTAAATTTACTGCACAACACTTACATAAAGGAAACATTAATTTATGATTAAATATTGCTGGTAAAACTGGTAAATATAAATTTCTTGGAGGCAAGATTTTACATTTAACAAACCCAAAATATGATTTTAATGAATAATCAAAATCTTCATTAATAATCAGTGGATGCCTGAGTGGATACTTTTTCCTTTTTAAAACATATGGATATAAACTACAGAAATCAAGAATTTTTATTTCTGCATTATTATCTTTAGAGCAATCTTCGAGAAATTTTAAATTATTTGTACGACCGCCAAAGAAGGATTCTTTGATAACAGCAGGACCATTATCTTTAATTAATTTGTGTTGTTTGTATCTTTTAGATGTGTAATCTTTCATTAATATGTTTTTTTTATTATTTCTCTGTTCATTATATTCATGTTCCCAAATGTAAATCCCATCTATGCCTCTCATCTTTAAGTAATCAAGTTTTTTTGTTGTTTCATCATAACTGCGATCCTGCAATTCAATTCTTTTAATATCCCGATCAATCGGATGGCAAGTCGGGCATCCATGCCATTTACACCCAAAAAATTCATAATATTTTTTTTCAATATCACAGAATCCATCGACCCAATAATTACCAATTCTATATTGTCTTTTAATATTAATATTATTTTCATATTGAATCCAGTCAAGCCAACAATCTTCTTCAATTGAATGATTTTTCAATAGAGAATCATATGCTTTAGCAGGTGTGACTCCTAACAAATCTTCCTTTAAATATTTAGCTTTAAATACCTCTAACCCAATGGATGCTAATGTAAAACATCTGGTGGTGGGATCAATTCCTGTGATCTTAATAAAATTATTACGAAAAACCATAATGCTTTTATTTAAAATTTCAACATCAATTTGACAATATTTTAATATTTCTTCTTTGAAATTAAAAATATAATTTGATTGCTTCATCTCCAAATGCCATTTTCTTAATTCATTTGCTTCTTTTTTCTTTAAATTTTCTACTCCATAAAAAAATATATCAGGAATTTCCCCAATATAATTCCAATTAGATGGTATGTTGAATAAATGAGGAAATTTTCCTTTAGATATACCACAATCTAATCCAAATGCATCTGGAAGTTTAGATAATGGTTGAAGAAAGAAAGATAAGGAATCAATCATTCTAATATTTCCAATTTCAAGCTTCAGTATTTTTCTTCCTTGCATAATAATACTTGGTTCTTTAAAGTGAAGATTCCATAACTCTCTTAATATAAAATGCGCATCATAACCTTTTGAATTATGCGCGAAAGCAATAATTCTTGATTTTTTGCTTGCTGCTTCCTTTGCATATTTTATAAATAGAAATTGTACAAAATCTTTAATACAATCTTTTCCATAAAATGATTTGTTATAAGAACCGCAAAAATCACATGATGAAGATTGACATTTCTTAGTTTGATCCCAACAATTATCACAACATGTTTTACAAACCAGTAACATTGGATGATGTATACTATTAATAACTGAACTTTCTATATCATAAGATAGAAATATTTTTGGTTCAGAGTCTTCTTCCAATAAAGCTGATTCATTATTTGGTCTAATATTGCAATAATGTGGTTGAATATTATAATTCTGATTACATTTTTTACATTTGAACTCATTACATTTATGTGTCTTTTTATATTCTATTTCGCAAGTATCACATCTTTTAATTTGAATGCATAATTTTGAATTCAAATGCCTAGTATAACAATCTAATCCATTGAAAGATCTTTTACATTCATCACACTTTACTTGATAATCAATATCCATTTCACATTTTTCAAAGCACATATTACACTTATTTTTACATTTATGGTTGATCTTATGATCATATCCTATGTGACAGTCAACACAAAAATATTTCCGTCCAATGTATCCTCTAATGTTAATTATTGCATTGTAATGATCATCTAAATGTTCAATATAAATTTTATTTGGATTATCAGGACCTTTATAAATAATATTATTCTTTTTATTAGCATCAATTACAAAGATTTGATAATCACTTAAACTTTCTTGCACTTTTATAATATTATCACGAGTGAGTGGTGAATAAAATGATAATCCTGCTCTATTTGCAATTTCATTTGCAGAAAATGTCTGTGCATTCATTTTATTTTCTCTAATTCTTCTATATTCAAGTGAATTAAGATTATTTTTATTATCTAAATGATATTTACTAACTGCTAATGCTCTAAAGCCACAGCTTGAATCATTATTCTTAATGACAACAACTGATTTTTTATTATGGCTTATATCCTTTAACAAAATTGGTGCCTGAATTTTTTTCTTAGATCCTCCTCTTCCTTCTATTCTTTTAGTAATGGCAAGCTCAAAATCTAATTCTTCATTTAAAAGAAATGATTTATTTGACTGAGAAATTTGTTCAATAATAGCTAATATTGATTCTGTTTTAAATTCTTTATACTTTCGAGGAGGTATATATATTTTTGGTTCAAGATCTGGATGATGAATATATGCACTAATTAAATCTTCAGGATCGCAACTACCTGCCATATCATTAAGTATATGAGTAAATACATTATCAATGTCATTTGAAGCACTTAAAATATCAATATCATTAAAATTATGATTAATTTTAACTTTTCTTACTATTTCTACACGCCTAAAGCGCTTGCTTATTCTAGAAGTAGTAGAAATTATATTATATTTCCATACTGGTTCAATATTGTTCTCCATAATAATATTAACTATGAGTATTATGGTATATATTTTGTTTATATTATTGAACCTTATGATATAAGGATTAAACATAAACTAAATAAAATAAGCCTGAAATGTTACTTATATATAAATAATAAATATCCGTAATGCATAATGAACCAATAAAAATTTAGATGATATCATTACATTAATCTTATGATATTATTTTTACGTAAATTTTATTGGTTAATGATGATATCATTATATTTTATGAGTTTCAATTGGTTATTAGTGATGTCATTGTAATATATAAAAGTATTATAAGTTTCCATAAATATCCGTAATGTGATAACGAACCAATAAACATTCATATGACATCATTACTTTAATCTTATGATATCATTCTATTTTACTTGAATTTTATTGGTTAGTGATGATATCATTATATTTTATGAATTTCAATTGGATGTCTGTGATGTCATTGTATAACTATACATAAAGTACGTCTTATAATATTACGATCAGTTTATAGTATTTGACTAATGTTTAATTATTTTTCATTGATGTCATTGTATAAAATAAAAAAATTACTAATATTACATAAAGTACGTCATTAAATACTATTGGTTAATAATGACATCATACTATTTTACTGACTTACTATTTGTAAATAATGATGTCACTGTAATATATTTAAGAAATAGAATATTACATAAATTACGTCGAACATTATATTCATTACTATTGGATGATTATGATATCATCGTATTATTTCATCTCTTATTGGTTTATTATGACATCACTGGATTTTTCGAGGGTATATAAATCGCTGTATTGCAAATTATTGTTCATACTTTTCTGACTCTTGAAACTAAAGCTTTCTTAATGCTTATATTTATCATGAGTCATACTAATACTAATACTAATACTAATGATATGGAGTCTGAAGCTAATGTTAATGTTGAAGAGATATCTACTGTTGAAGTTAATAGTAGTGAAGAAGTTATTGGAGCAGTTGGCGGAAGTATTGAACCACCACTTATAGATTTGGCTTCAGATCAGTATGGAGAGGACTGCTGTATATGTCTTATGCACATTCCAAGAATTTATTTTGGAAATGAGTATGTGACACCATGCTGTCACCACCCAATGCATCTTCACTGTATGCAGCAATATAGAAGAAGCTTTGTTACAGAGCATGATCGCTCTCATCTTGGAATAATAAGGTGCCCACTCTGTAGACAGACAATGGAGCGAGTTACTCGCCGTAATCATACTTGTGGTCATGTAGAATTTTACAGAATTATACAAGAAGTTATGGAAATTATTCAAGAAAGAATAATACATTTAGATAGGGCTGCGCATAACTTCTTGGAAAGAGATGTTATATATGAAGTTATTAGATTTGATAGATTAAGTAATGGGAATGAAAGAGTACCCAGCGCTCCATTTAATAACTTTGAAAGAGAGAATAATGAGAACACTGATTATGACAGTGAAGGTCATGATACAGTTGATTAAAGAATTAATTTGTATTATTGTACTTAAAATATTATTATAAATTTGTATATATTTAATATTATTATTATAAATGTAAATAATACAATTATATTTATAAAGTTGTATATTTATAAAAAAATTTCATATTTAAAGAAACTAATTGTATATATTTAATATTTTTTAAATTTTTCAATTAAATATTCGAAACTCAAAAACGTGTTTATTTATTTATTAATAACAAACTCATCAATTAATCTTTAAATACATAATAATTTAAAATAATAAATATAATTAAATCCATTCTTCATAATTAGATGGTAATTCACATGGAGTAATTATGGTGTCAATTGTAAATGCATTATGAAATGAAAAATCACCAAATAAATTATTTCTATATAAAATTTTCAAAATATTATTAATATTAAAATCTTTTATAAGGCAACCGCAAATATTTTCTTCCATATTATTTTGACTTAAAGACATTGTTATTAAATCATTACAATTATATCCATCTGTGATATCTTTAAATATTAATTTAAATAAATGCTTTAAATTTTCAAATAACTCGCATATATTTTTACTTTCTGCAAATAAATCTTCATTAAGTATAATAGTATGTGTAGTTTCTATTTTTTTGTACAAATCCACAACACGAATAGTGCTGGAAACAATGGAATAATAGTTTTTCATTTCTAATAAAAAGGTCAATTAGTCACGATAAAATTTTCTTAATTTTCTTTCGTAAATTAATTTTTTTCAAAATTTTTCTTTTACCACCAATTTGTCTTAATAATTTAAAATTAATTTTCAATTTCTTGCTTTTTTTTGGAACTAAATTAAGTTTCTGTTTGTATCTGTTAATTTTTCTGGGTGCGACCATTTGTTTATTTTGTTAAGTTAAGTGTAACATTTCTATAATCCCATTCTTTATATAAACTATCAAGACCACAATAAGATAAAACATCTTGATTAAAAGATAAATTCCATCCAATAAAAATAAAAAACAAAATTATTATTAAAATTATTAAAATAATAATTAATTTTTTAATATCCATATTTCAATACAAATTTTGTATACATAATTATTAAAACAAGTATACTTTATATAAAGAATAATTATCATATATATATAAATTTAAAAATGCAGTTTGATATAAAGCATATGAAATTTAAACATCCATTTACTTGTCTAATTGCTGGGCCCACAGGTAGTGGAAAGACAATACTTGTTAGGAGAATATTGAAAAATTATAAAATTCTTATTCATAATATAAATTCTCCTCTTAAAATTTTATGGTGTTACGGTATATTTCAACCCTTATTAAGAATACCTATTTCTAATGATGTATTATTACAAATAAATGAAGGACTACCTTCTCAAGATAATATAAATGAGTTTAATCCAAATATTATTATTGTTGATGATCTAATGACTCAAATTGATAAAAATAAAAATATTGAAAACTTCTTTATTAAACAAAGTCATCACTTAAATATAAGTATAATTTTTTGTGTACAAAACTTATTCTATAAATCAATAAGAACCATAAGTTTAAACTCACAATATATAATTTTAATGAAATCACCGAGAGATGGGCAACAAATAAAAAATATTGCACGACAAATATTTCCAGATAATCCTTCAGTACTAATAAGAGCATATAATGAAGCTACCAAGCAAGCATACGGTTATATAAAGATTGATTTAACTCCTGATACACCTGAACAGTTACGAATTCAAACCCGTATCACGCCTGAAGAAGTTGAACATTTAAATAAATCCTTTTCTCCGATTTGTTTTAAATTATAAAATGCCTTCTAAAAATTTACAGATGTGTTTAGCAAAACTTAAACTTATTGCGAAAATTAAAAACCCTGCATTACGTAAAAAAGTATTAAGTGAATTATTTGATGATTGTTTATATAAAGCTCTCAATGAAATTGCTGTAAATACTATTGCTAAAAAAGTACCATTATCACCAAAATTAAAAAAGCAATTAAGGAAATATAAAGTCCATATTAAAAAACTTTCCTGTCCAACAAAAAATAAGAACTTACAGAAAAAGCTTGTTGTGCAATCAGGTGGTATAATCCCTGGTCTTATACCTGCAGTTTTAACAGCTGTTTCCTCATTAATTCCACTATTAAAAAATAATGGATAATATTCAAAAGTTTGTTATTAATCCAATTGAGTCTGAAATGCCTCAAGTAACAACAGAAATAAAATCAAATATAACTGATGAAAAATCTAAAAAGCAAAAGTCTCATCCTGTTTTAGAGAAATATATGAATATGTTGGTGATAGGTTTAAAAATAGGAAGACAGGATGGATTTGATGAAAATTGGAGAATCAAAAACCAAAATGGAGTATTTATAGATAATTCAAACATTATTAATTTATTAACACATGCCATATCACCAGTAAAGTTACTAATTGGTGAAGAAGCCTTTATAAATTTATTATATAAAGCTAACATTGAACACAATTTGATATTAAATGAAAATGTCAGATCGAAACTTATAAGCTTATATGAAAATAAGCCTAAAGAGCCAGAAAAAGTATTATATACGAAAACTCCTCCTTTATTAACAAGTAAAAATAAAGATATAATTGAAAATTATCGAAAGCGAAGAAGAGAAGTTGAACAAGAAGAAGATATCGAAAATATTGAGCCTCCAACAAAAAAGCCATCATTAGATTGGATAGAACCGGAAGCAAAAGATATACCACTAAATGATGATGAACAGTGGCAATGAAGAAATTTTAAAAGCTATTTATTATGATCCAAAAAATCCAAATTCTTTTTCTACTGCAGATAAATTGTATAAGGATGCTAAAAAAATTAATCCTAATATTACACTAAATCAAGTTAATAATTGGTTAACAAGTCAATTTACTTATACACTACATAAACCAGTTATAAGAAATTTTAAAAGAAATCCTATTATAGTGGAAGTAATTGACCAACAATGGGAAGCAGATCTTGTTGATATG
The DNA here is from genome assembly GCA_034698025.1 of Phthiracarus crinitus. Lineage (NCBI taxonomy): Eukaryota > Metazoa > Arthropoda > Arachnida > Sarcoptiformes > Phthiracaridae > Phthiracarus > Phthiracarus crinitus. The sequence continues at coordinate 13,234 of JAQGAW010000837.1, forward strand.
CAAGAATTTTCCAATCAAAACAATGGATATAAATATTTAATAACAGTAATTGATTGTTTATCTAAGTACGCATGGGTTAAACCACTAATAAACAAATCTTCTAAATCAGTTGTAAATTCATTTAAAGAAATTTTTAATGAAGGCAGAGTTCCTGTGCATTTACGAACTGACAAAGGAAAAGAGTTCAATAATACAGAATTTAAAAATTTCTTAAGTAAATATGATGTTAATTATTTTACAAGTAATAATAGTACAATTAAATGTGCTATCATAGAAAGGTTTAATAGAACATTAAAATCAAGAATGTTTAAATATTTTACATCAAAAGGAACAAGAAAATATATCGATGTTTTACAAGACTTAGTCACTGCATATAACAGTTCATATCATAAATCAATTAAAATGAGACCTAATGATGCAAATAATTCAAATACATTATTTCAAAATATTTATAAAGTCAATTCTGTAAAAGATTTATATCTCAAAAAAAATAAAAATAAAGTTTCTGTTGATGACATTGTTAGAAAAGCTTATGTGAAAAAATCATTTGATAAAAGCTATTATCCGAATTGGACAGATCAAACATTTAAAATTGAAAATATAAGTACTGCTCCAAACAAACCATTTTATTCAGTTGATAATAAAAGATTATATCCTCAAGAAATACAAAAAATTAATGAAAATTTATATAGAGTTGAAAAAATTTTAAAAACTAGAAAATATAAAGGAAAATCTCAACATTTAATAAAATGGTTAAATTACTCAGATGAATATAATTCTTGGATTAATGCTACTGATATTGTTACTTTATAGTTAATATGAAAAGTTTTTTTAATATAAGCTTAATTTACTAAAATGGATTCAAATTTCTATATTGATTTGCCTTCAAATGTAAATAATAATATGTTTGAGGAAAATACACTTTCTAACTATAAGACAAAATTGGCAAACAGATTGCTACTTTCTGGAAAATGGGAAGTGGGTTTATCGGAAATCTCATATAAATTTTCTTGGTATACAATAAGTAGACCTCAAACTCTTAGAATTTTATATTTAGATGATAAATATCAAATTGAAAAATTAGGTAAAATGAATATTCCAATTGGTAGTTATGAATATATTGACGATCTAGTAAATGAAATTAATAATAAAATAGATGATCTAAAGTTATCTTTTGGTTTGAATCATGCAACTATGCCAATTCTAAAAATAGAGAAGAGAACTAGGTTAGTTACGATAGTATATGGACGTTCTGGAAACATTCCCTTATTATTAAAACTAGATAATGATTTAGCTGAAATGTTAGGTTTTAATTATAAAAAATTAATAACAGATCAATTGGATCTACTTAAAAAATATCAAAAAAATCATAGTTATCAAAGTTCACTTTCAGAAAGTTTTTATTCAAGCCAAAGACCATTTGACCTCTCTGCTGGAATTCATTCTCTGTTTGTTTATTGCGATATTGTCAAACCTAGTCTTGTTGGTAACTCATATACACAGTTATTAAGACTTGTAGAAATTCCGAATAACATAAAGTTTGGAGATCAAGTAGTAATACCATATCCTAATACTTATTACATACCTATTCTAACTTATGACTTTGAAACAATTGAAATAGATATAAAATCAGATACTGGAGAAACAATACCTTTTCAGTTTGGAAGAACTAATGTAAAACTTCATTTCAGAAATGTTAATATAAAGAACTTATAAAATTTTTGAGATAGTATTAAATTTTTAATCAATAATGAATGCATACACTGCTTATTATACGAATCAAGTTGGTTCGGGGTTATCTGGTTTTCAGGGTATACGTTATCAAAAAGGTCACGGATTTTTTGGTAAAGTTTTTTCTACTTTATTTCCTTTTTTCAAACAATTGTTGCCAGCTATAGGAAAACGTGCACTTCCTTCTGGTATTGAGTTTGCTCAAGATATTTTACATGGGGAAAATGTAGGTAAATCGGCATTAAAAAGATTAAAAGAAGCTGGTGAAAATGTAGCTGACGAGACTATGGATATAATTAAATCTAAATTACAAAAAGGATCTGGGCGGAGACGTAAGTATAAAAAACGCAAAATAGTTAATATAAAGAGAAAACCTAGAAGTAAAGTTAAAAGGCGTAAAAGAAAAGTCAAAAGAAAAACACTTCCAAGCTATTTAATTTAAGATGATGTTACATCCATTGTCAATAATAACACCACATCCAGACTTTGATTTATTTTCAGTTCCTCCGACTCAATTAACAGTTGAAAGTGATAAGTTTATAGAATACAGACCAATTAGTGTTTTAAGTTCGAATGCTATAATTCAGTTTAACATTCCAAATGCGTTCGATGAATATGTTGAATTAAGGGAATCACTATTATATGTAAAAATTAAAATAAATATTAAGAAATCTGATTTAAGTAAAGTAACAGAAAATGATTGGAAAAAAATATCTCCTGTTAATTATTTATTACATTCTTTGTTCAGAGCGATTGATCTTAAAATAAATAACAAATCAATAACCTTGTCTCCACAAACATATGCTTATAAAGCTTATTTTGAGTCATTTTTCGGGTTCACGAAAGATGCCAAGAAAACATATTTAAAAGCTGCTGGTTATTTTGATGAAAAAGATGGGAAATCTAAGATTAATGAAGATATGTCTAAAAAAATTACACCAAATCCAATTGCAGATGACGGATCTGGAAAAAGTATAGAATTAATGGGAAAATTACATTTAGATTTAGCATTCCAACCTCGAGCACTTTTGGGTGGAACAAATATTGAGCTAATGTTAGTTCCAAATGATCCAAAATTTTATTTACATTTATCAGATAATACTATTACTCCAACTGTTGATTTCGAGATTGTATCATTTTATGTTCATAAATCAAAAGTGAATATTGATATTGTTAATGCACATCAGCAAGCCTTAAATAAAGGTAATGCTAAATATCCCATAACTAGAGCTGAAGTTAGATCATTTGCTATAAACAAAGGAATTATTGATACAACAATAGATAATGCTATTTTCGGTCAATTACCACGTCGAATGCTTTTAGCGATGGTACCGAATGATGCATTTTCTGGAAATTATTTAAAGAATCCATTTGAATTTAAGCATTATAAATTAAATTTTTTGTCCGCATACTTAAACGGTATCCAATACCCAGCAAAGGCATTTAAACCTGACTTTCATAACAAATTATATTTGAGGGAATATTTATGTTTATTTGAATCTCTTAATCAATTAAATACTGATAGTGTAATCTCGATTACACCTCATGAATATATAAATGGGAATACTATTTTTGGATTTAATTTTGCCCCAGATTTATCTGATGATTGCAATAAAATGGGATTTGCTAATATAATATCTAGGGGTTCTTTAAGATTAGAAATTAAATTCACAGAACCATTACCGGAGACAATAAATCTTCTCATTTATGCGGAATATGATAATTTAATACAAATAGATAAGGAAAGAAATATAATTACTGATTATATATAAAAATGAATACTAATGAGATTAATTATATATTAAAAGATTATGAATGTTTTATCGGAACTTTTGCACGAGATCTTTTGCCTAATGATCCAATTAAAATTAGACCATTTAGTTTAATTATGAACACCGATAAGTCAAGTAAAGCAGGACAGCATTGGGTTGTATTATTTGTAGATAAGGATAATAAAGCAGAATATTTAGATAGTTACGGATTTTTACCAAACTTTAAAGAAATCATTAATTTTTTAAAATTAAATAAAATTAATGAGATTTTATATAATACCAATCAGTTACAATCTGTTGGAACAAATACATGTGGAGCATATTGTATTTTATTTATAAAGTTTAGATGTAATAATATATCTTTCTGTGATTTTATAAGTTATTTTTCAGATAATAAATTAACTAATGATTTTAAAGCTTATTATTCATTTCTATTATAATGTGTTAATATAAAGAGTACTTATGTTTTATTTTTTGATATATATAATATTTAGAGATTAACAATTATTATTAATTTTTATTAAAATAAAAATGTTTATTTGTTCTACTTGTAATCAAAGTTTTTCCACAATGAGTGAACTTTCAGCACATTATAGAAGTTGTCATACAAAAATAATTAATAGTGAAATATCTAAAATAATTAAAAAATAAATTAATCATTTGTTTTAATATAAAGAAATATTTTAAAATAATATTTTTGTTTAAAAATGGATAATATATGTGCAGTGTTAGATTGTGTTGGATTTTTTATTAATAATAAATTTTATGTTAAAGAATTAGCAATTGTAAGTAAAAACTTTTGTAATTGTCAAGAATTACAAATAAGTGTTTTATTAAATGATTTAGAAAAAAAAGATTTTATGAGTGTAAGATATGCAACAAATTATATTCATGGATTATACTTAAATTCTATAAAAGATAAAAAAATGCTTCCATTACCATTATGTGAAAATGCTCCAGAAATAATAAGAACTTGGTATCATATGTTAAGCGGAAGTAATAATAGTCTTAAATTTGGAATTAAAAATATCAATTTAAAACTAATTTTAGATGAAATAAATATACCATACTGTGACTTAAATGATCATATTTTCAATGTTCCATCATTCAATGAATTGGAAAATAAATTTATTAAAAATTATGTTTGCGCATATCATAAAGTTTCTCCGTATAATAAAAAGAATTTTAGATGTTCGTATAGAAAGTGTTTGAACATATGGTTTTACTTGCAAACAAATTTATAAAATATATTTACGTACTATATGTATTAATATAAAAAATATTACATCATTTTTAACCAATAATTAATCAGTAATATAAGATGACTTCATTTTCAACCAATGATAATTCATTAAAATAAGATGACATCACTATTAACCAATGAAATTTAATCTAACGTTGTTTATGTTTTATGTGTTCTAATAGTATATAAATGTTACTTCTAGCATTTGAGATTCATTCGGTGTTTACCTCTTTAAAGATACAGTTCATTATATGAAGAGTACATTATTATAAATATTTTAATTTAAAATTTATTAAGTAAATAATAATGGGTTTTAAAACTATTATTAATGAAGTATTATTTAAAGATAATTTGAGTTATATCATAGGAGAAATATGGGAATCAGAGAATGGATTTATTTTATTAATTTTAAAATCTAATGAGGGTATTATTACACTCACACCAGCGGAAGCCAATTGGCTAAAACATGGGTTTCTAGCTAAACATAAGCATATGCAATTATTTAAAAAATATAGAAAATTATTTGTTAATATTAATGAATTAATAGTAATTCATTTATCAACATTTAAGAAAAACAACACAATAATTTGCAATAATAAATATTTATTCATTCAATCATTTATTGAATTTGTGGATAAGTTTCTAACTGAAGCTAAGAAAAGAAATTATACATTAGAAATTGATAGATCAGTTACAAGAGAAGAATTTTTCAATTAATATGGATCCATTTATTAATAATATATGCGCTTCGTTTATGTGTGGTGTTAAATTAGATTTAAAAACTATATTTGAATTAGAAAAAGAATTCTTCAATAATTCAAATATTAAATATGTTCCTAATAAATTTCCTGGTATAAGAATAAAATTAAATAAAAGCAAAATGACAGCAATAATATTTCCTTCTGGATATGTCTTTCTTTGTGGCACTAAAGATTTAAAGACTCCAAGAAAAGCAGCAAAAGAATTAGCTAATAATATAATTAAAAAACATGGAAATACTTGTCGAATAACAAAATTCAAAATTGTTAATATTTGTGCAAATTATAATTTTAATAAACAAATTAATTTAAATGCAATAGCAATTAAATGGCCACAATTTACAAGTTGGGAACCAGAATTATTTCCTGGAATGAAATTCAAGTTGGATAATATAATATTCACTATACACCATAATGGCAAGGTGTTTGCAACTGGTTTTAAATTTATTAATGAACCAAAATTATTGTTCAATAAATTATTAAATTATATAATATTTTCATAATCATTTTTATTCAATTAAATCATGTAAACATTAAAAATTATATACAAATAAACACTTTATTTTTAAATTTAACATTTGTTTTATTATTTAAAAATAACTAATGGTAAAATATGATTAACATAGAAATTGAAGAAATGATTTAATTTCTCATTAACAAAATCTTCATCTCTTTGAATTTTGTGTACCATAATTGAATTATCAAAGCTTGCGTAAGTAACAGAGTAACTATAATCCACATTTAATAAGGCCATTGTTAATTGCATTTGATAATAAGTATGAGTATTCTTTAACAATTGATTGTGTCTGAAATAACTTATTTGATTAGTGTTGAATGCATTCACAATATTCATTTTTTTCCCTATATCCGGACATTTAACTTCAAGAAATGTTTCTGGAAATCCATTCTTGTCAATAATGATACCATCTGTCTCAGTAATTATGAATGGAATTTTTGGATTAATAATATTAATTGTTTTGACAACTTTTAATTGATACATTTGTTGGAATGCCTGTTAAAGTAAATTATTAATTACTTATTATTAAGATTTTTAAAAACATTTATATACCGCAATCGCTGCAGGTTCACAATAACGACCATAAAACTGTTGACCATTTGTTCTTCTTCTTAATTTTGTTTCAAAATTATACTTAAGATATTCTTTGACATTATTTTCGAGACCTCTTAATAATCGGCAAGCCATTGAAACACTCATTCTACGCTTATATTGAGTATGATGCACATCTTGCATTAAATTAATTTTCGAATATCCTAATTAATTAAACAAAAATAATTTAAAATTTAATATATTTAATAGAATGAAATTATATTACCAGTTGTAATGTTTAAATGCTGGAAGTATTCGTCAGATCTTGAATTATTCTTAATTACACGATAATCATAATTACTTGACATCATTCGCTTAACAACATAGTAACTCTCGTGAGCACTAATTAATGCCATTATTAATACTAACTTATACTTATAACTAATAAAAATAACCAAAACCGTAAAATATATCAAATGTAGAAAAACTATTACACTTATGAATTGCACTGCTTTGAACTAACTCTAAAGCAGAATGACTGTTTAAAACAAAATGACTGTTAACAATGCTTGTTCGCTAATATATACTGCCCATAAAAAGTGATTAAAAGTGACGCATACGTTGCAATAACTTTAAAATGATTGGCTGCTTAATGCATAACGTAATGGTATTCACTGCGCAGTCGTAAGTTATACCATTGAAATAAAGTGGTAAACTATAAATTACGTCCACTTTTTTAACTTATTATTTTAAAATTTATTACTTAAATAATTTATTATTATGTAAATTTAATTAATTGTTGGCTAATTATGTTAATTGTTGGGTTGATTTAGTTAATTGTTGGTTAATTTTGTTAATCATAGAGTTAATTACGTTAATTGTTAGTTTGATTTAATTAATTGTTGGTTAATTTTGTTAATCATATAGTTAATTATGTTAATTGTTGGGTTGATTTAATTAATTGTTGCTTAATTTTGTTAATCTTATAGTTAATTACGTTAATTGTTAGGTTGATTTAATTAATTGTTGGTTAATTTTGTTAATTACATAGTTAATTATGTTAATTGTTAGGTTGATTTACTTAATTGTTGCTTAATTTTGTTAATCATATAGTTAATTTCGTTAATTGTTAGTTTGATTTACTTATATGCTGCTTAATTTTGTTAATTGTTTGGTTGATTTACTTAATTGTTGGTTAATTTTGTTAATCATATAGTTAATTATTTTAATTGTTGGGTTGATTTACTTAATTCTTGCTTAATTTTGTTAATCATATAGTTAATTATGTTAATTATTTGGTTGATTTACTTAATTGTTGGTTAATTTTGTTAATCATATAGTTAATTATGTTAATAGTTGTTTTGATTTACTTAATTGTTGGTTAATTTTGTTAACCAATTAGTTAATTTTGTTAATTGTTGGTTAATTTTGTTATTTATTTAGTTAATTATGTTAATTGTTGGGTTGATTTACTTAATTGTTGGTTAATTTTGTTAACCAATTAGTTAATTTTGTTAATTGTTTGGTTGATTTACTTAATTGTTGTTTAATTTTGTTAACCAATTAGTTAATTTTGTTAATTGTTTGGTTGATTTAGTTTATTTATTTAGTAATTGCCTGTATTATTTAATTATTTTAATTTAATTTTTAATCTTATTTATTAATTTTAATGATTATTTAATGTTATATTTAATATATGGGTCATTACTAATAGTTTAAAATTGTTTGTTTATGCTCATTACTATTTTATTATTTTAAATTATTTCAACGGATTAACGGTTTTTTATTGTTTACATAACATTAGTGTGATATCATATTAGTTTGTTTTATAATTTATTAAATTTAATTATGTCTAACGAAAATTATTGGTCCAATTGGTATGATAAGTTTGTTGCAAAGAATTGCAACTTTAATTATTCTTTAAAATTTAAGCCGATTAAACAATTCTGTGACAATTATTTGGATTATATTGATAATAAGTATTTTGGTGACACATTAAAATCGGTATACAAACTTTAATTTTAATTTATATTTTAATTTCAATTGTATTTTACAGTGCATTGTTGGTGGTATAATATTCACAGATTGTTTAGACAATGTTATTAATAAAAATGAATTTGCGTGTACACAACCATTGCTAAAAGATGGTAATAAATTATATCGAATTTTTATTCGAAAAGATATGTCCAAATGTGGCAAAAAAAAATTGAAAGAATTAATCGCTCATGAGATGATTCATGCATACCTAGATTTAACCGGTGGTGGTATGTTTGATTTTTAATTTTTGATTTTTAGTTTTGTAAAATTTTCATTCAAATTACATTTAGATAAAGGCGAGAATTGCCAAACAATGAAACCTTATTGGGCCCAACATGGATTGCTATGGAGTTATTGGGCCCAAAAAATATCAAACAATGAGAAAATTATATTCGAACTCGAATATAGATCAATCACACCAGTTAAAGGCAAAGAAAATTCAATTTATAAAAAAATTGAATTATTCAACAAAAATAAAAAACTAAAAGTTAAACATCAATAAATTAATACATTAAACATCAAACAAATATTTATGATTATTAATAATTCAAATTTTATTATTATTTATATTTAAAATTTTTATCATTGTTTTTAATTAATAAAAAATTCTCAAATTAAAATTTTTTGTTCATTTGGGCTTAAACGGGACTCAGGGGTATAATGGGGCTCAGGGGTATAATGGTTTGGGTGTATATGGGGTCAGGGGTATCGCGGTTTTCTTGGGGGTATAAAATTTTAGGTGGGTTTAAAGGGGGGCTCATCCTACTTATATTTATTAAAATTTTTAACTCTTAACTGTTAATTTTTAAAATTTTTCTCTAATTAATCAATGAAATCAAAATATATAACGTAATAACTTGCGCTTTGAAAATAGTTAATTAACGTTTGTTCAAAATCATTAATAAAACGTTTATTTTTCCAGCAAAAGCTAATTTTTATTAAAAAAGTTGGTCGAATAATAATAGATTTTTATGACTCCTTTTGGTTTGAAACATACTATGAGCACCAGTATGAGCTATGGATGAACATAACCGGGTGTTTTGGAATAAATCGCGGAAGAGTTCAGTAAAACTACACTAAAATTAATGTTTTATTAATATTTCGAACGATTATGAGTGCGTTCGTCGACAACACTCTGACAATCGAGTGTCTGATGAAACTCGACCGCGAAATCGATAAATGCATTTTAACGCAACCGACTGTGTTATGAGAGTTGCGAATGCGTTGTGCGCCACAGACTCCGATCAACAATTGATTAAACTTAAAAATGAGTATATTTCCAGACAAAACGATGGTTATTGCGTTAATTATAAGTATCACTCGAATGCGTGCAAAGTTTTTCTTATCAATTAATTTTAAATTTATAATATTTTAATGTTTAATCTTTTTTAAATTATTATTAAAATTCCTAATTTGATGGATGTATCAAATAAATGTATTTTGTGCATCAAATATTTTTTTTATGTATTTAAAAGTTTCTTTTGCGATAACGTTTTATTATTAATTTTCTACACTGATTGTTGTTTGTTATGACTGATTTATTTCAATGTGGGATATGTCGATAAACTAATGTATACATTTCATGTTGTATTAAAAAACCAATAAAATGTTATGACACAAATAAAGTTAATTAAATTATAAGTTAACAGTTAGTTATTTGATTAATCGCTATAATTATAAAATTACTAAAATATACGGAAATATTTTTTATTGTTTAGTAAATATGAGTATGAAATAGAAATATATAATAAGAAATTAAATAAAATTATTTCAAAACAAAATAAATCAAATCAAACTACATATCACTTCGAATCGTTTTATCATCGCTCACATCAATATCTGTGCCATCATTTGTTTGTTGTGTTGGCATTGAATGTAATGGATT
>JAQGAW010000838.1:0-23701 GCA_034698025.1 Phthiracarus crinitus
CTTATATATTTTATATTTACATATAATATTGTTAAGATTCTGGAAATACTAGAATTAACTGGTAAACGGAAAGTTGGATTTTATTGCGGCAAACTATTTATACTGAATTACTTTCACTTTTATGAAGTAAAGTTTACATCAACAATTTATTGATATTTTTATTAAAAACTAATTTTTATTTTTATTTCATAGTTAATTGGCATTATTTTAGTATTCTTAATAAAAATTTTCGAATTATCTAATATTTCTTAATATAAACAATACCTTATTTTTCTCATTTTGAAAATTTTTTTATTTTAATAATATCTTTAAAATTGATAAAATAAAATTTACAAAATATATTATGTAGTATTGTAAAAGCAAATCCGCATTTATAAATTCAACTCAATCGACTCCAATTAATGTGATTCGATCTTATATAAAATTATAGCGTCACGAAAAAACCGCGAACAAAACTGGGCTAATATTAACGCGCGAGACATAACCCAGAATGTCATAATAGCGAACAACAAAATCTTAAATTTCAATAATATGATATAAAAAACTAAATTTTTAATTTTTGAAAAGCATAAAATATTAATTTTTTAACAGCAATAATGTTGGATATTGATAATTATTTCAATTTATTTTCTTTAAAAATGATATATATAAATACAAAAAGTTAAAATTTTCGAGGTTTTATCGCTCGCTGTTATATCGCGGGTGGTTTTGTATGCGCGGTTTTGTCGTGGAACCTAAAATTATATGCTACTATTTTATAAAATAAACAAAGAAGCAAATGTTATAATTTCGAGGCCCTAATAATGATATAAAAATTATTATGTAAATAACTTGTTCTTTTTAAAAACATAATTTTACAGTTATTTTCTTTTTTTATATGATTTTTGGCTGTTAATAGTCGAATTTTTTATCATTTTAGCCAATTTCTATTAATTTTAATAATAGATTTAATCATTTTTAGACCATTCTTAGCTTTTTTTTTGTCCTAGTTTGACATGACACATACACGGATATTCAGACAGAAATGACAAATCCTTTTGACAAAGTAAGCTAAAAATTTCAATTATTTGTTGCGAAGATCTCAAGTCGTTCTTATATCTGCGTTTAGAGTCAAACTATAGACTCAATGATAATTAAAAATTAAAATTGAGCTCTTGGTTTTGAGCTTATTGATATTATAACAAAGAAAAGCTATTTTAATTAAAATTTGAAATGAAGACTTCTTTATGATGACCAGAATAAGATGGACTATCATATAGCCAAAGCCACTGAAGTGTATGTGTGGTATCAGTAGGTATGGTTTTAGAGGATCCGCACCACACACCCAAAGTATCGCTATAATAGTTATTATAATGTTTAAATAATAAATAGTTTTCACTAAATAAATGAATACATAATTTCATTTTTAGATCACTTTTAATTGGAACTATTGGATTAGAAATGTCTGTCTGTGCTTCTGTATGTATGTATGTATGTATGCGGTTTTCCTTTATATCTTATAATGGGTTCTAAAAAATGGTTTAAAAATGTCCAATAATGAGCCAAAATGGGCAATAAATTGCATAAAATGAGCTATAAATGGTCTTATAATGGAAAAGAAATATTCTAAATATGACCAATAATTGACTAAAATCAGTTCTATAAAACAATCATATATGCTTTAAAATCTATTAAGTAATGATTAAAGATATGATTAAATATGGATCAAATATTGATTAAAATAAAATTATTAAAACTATTTCGTTTCAAAACCAATCACATCCTTACTCATATCCGCTTATATAATACTTTTGAGTTTCCGCGTAACAATAATTTATGTGATTTTTACACGATGAAAGCTAAAACACCACTGAATCACAAATCTTAAAACATTCACTGAGTACTCTTTACAGCAATAATTTATAAAACTATAAATTTTTTTCGTTGAAACAATACTTATTAAAAGTAAAAACTGCATAAAACAAAAAATAAATATTGTTGTTCAACAATATAAAAATAATTTAAATGCCAAATATATTTAATATTCAAAAAAATAACGATACTATTGATTTAACACAAAGTGAGCTCATTATGAATGTTCATTCTCTTTCTTTTTTTATCTAAATTTAATAATTCTGATTTTTCGAATATAATTACATTTTTTTAAATCTAAGAAAATACAAGTATGGAAACTTAAAATTATTGTATATTTGCAGGTCATTTGTATGTTTTAGAGTCTTGTAGCCTATTCTTCCATTATTAATTCAACTTTAAAAATTACAATCAGATTCTAAAATTAATAATAAATAGTATAAAAATGAATTTACTAAATGGTGCATAAAATCTATATAAATAATTTTTAAAATAAAACTATTATTAAATTTATTTCTATATATTTGTACATCGGATAAAAATAAATAATAACTAATATAAACATATACTATTTTAAGCATTTATTAATGTGTTTAATTTCAATATTAATACGCCCAATATATATAGGTATAAATACCGAGATTTAATCTCAACAATTCATGATCACTAAACAATAATATCAAAATAAATGGTAAAACAGCAAAGCATAGCTAATGATAAGAATAATCATATTTTTTATAACATCATCTTAAGCATGTGGCTAATAAGCTATAAACACAAATATTATTACAAGATAAAGAATAACTCCAATTTAAACTTAAGAACTGATTTAATAGTGTAATAATATTTTTAAGATATCATTTGATAAATAATTTTAATTGTTGAATTGACTGAACATAATAAAGTAATCCATTTATTACATTCGAAATTTAATTTATTAATATTTTGAAGCACAATAATGTAAATTTAATGGATAGTTTTTTAAAACATCTAAATTATTATACCAATTACAAAACTTCGATTAGGCTTACTATTAGTTTGAGTACCATTAACTATAGGCTAAGGATTAGCTATTCCATCGCAATACTGAATAATGCAATTAGATGTATGTTTGACATTCTTATCTGAGATGTGTTGCTGTCTCATCTGATTATTCGCTTCTGCACGAGATGCTACTTTTAACCACTGCTGAACACTTTGAATTTGTGCCGCATATAGAATGTTTCGTAAATGCATAGGTAGACCTTCAGTCAATTCATCAATGATATACTCGATCTGTAACCCTGTTTGCTCAAACAATTGAAGTTTATCGTAAAAATAATTACGAATCGACTCTTCTCTTCTGAGTTTCCGATGTTTTTCACTGACAATCGGTGAAATCAATTAATTATTGAATAGATTAATGAACGAATCTTAGACTTCCTTCCAAGTTATAGCTTCTTTAGATATCAATCGAGATGCAAATTGAGTAGAATAGTAAGACAATGCAGGACCAGATAAATATGAAAACAATTTATTGACTTTGTCTTTGTCCTCATTTTCAATGAATGCGATTTCGAACAATTGTAGCCAACGTTTAACATCAATACTCTTATCAGTTCCATCGAATAACTCTAATTTCGGATATTTTTTTGCCATTTCTGTCTATAATGAATCGACTTCATCGACAGAATTAGAACTTTCAAAAATATAAACCAAATTATAATCCTCCACAGTATCTGAATCAGAACTCTGAGTATCAATGATTGGCGCTTAAATGACTGGACTTTCAATGGCTGGATTTTGAATGACTGTCAAAACATTTAACTCTTTGTTCCCGGTTTTACTCAATGTTTGATAATCAATGAGCTTCTTTGCCTTCCCCTGGGTTGGGTTCTCTTACTACTGTCCACCGTAATGACAATTAATAAATTAAATTGAAAAAATTATACGTATTCGATTCAATCCGTTGAATCTATGCTTAACTTCCGGTATTATCGAAATCGGCCCTCAATTTTCGTTTCAATTTATTCTATTTAATTCTACCACCAATTCCTCCGCGTATTTAGATACGAATGACTGACTGCGCTAAGTTTTACGACCACTTTTCGAATGTATACAATCGTAACCGAAATGAATGAATAGCCGTAAAGAATGATGAAATTCGATATCATAGACACCCATACAATTGCAATGTCTGTTACGAATATCATATAATAAATGAATTCTGAATCGATTATCGAGTTATAAACCAAATCAATACACAATTCAACCAATTAATTACAATTACTAAACAATAACCATAACTCATGAGTGAATAACATTTTCGACAATTTAATATCAAAAATGAAATGATAAACGCATTTAATAATGCGTACAAAAATGTGAACACATTGAAAGCCGCAGTGAAAGTAAGATGCTTTCAATAACATGTAATGGTAAGTATGGTAAGTATTTCTATACATAAATAACATATTATTAATAACTAATACTAATAGCTTAGTCCTAGTTGGATTACGCCGAATTTTTTGAGACCACTTTTATTTTGAATAGGATATTAATTAAAAAATATAGTAAAAAGAAATTTCGTCAGAGGGTGGAAAGGAGGCGCGATAAGGGCTTTTAAAGATGCGATTGCTATTGACTACAATGCATTGAAATGTACTGCTAAGCTATGCGGTTGCTTTATGAACTATTTCAGTGCAGTACATTTCAATGCATTGTAGTCAATAGCAACCGCATCTTTAAAAGCCCTTAACGCGCCTACTTTCCACCCTCTGCCGAAATTTCTCTTTACTATATTTTTTAATTAATTTCCTCTACAAAATAAAAGTGGATTCAAAAATTCGGCTTAATCCAACTGGGACTACGCCCCCGTTATGCTAATACTAATGAGTCTTTTATGGCACATCACATTATATTATAAGCTAATATATTGAAAATTAAATATATAAATATTATTGAAGTGAAGCATAAGAAGAATGGTTAATATATTTGAATTAATTATGGGTAAAAACTTTTGTATTTCCATAATTTATAATTAAATAATAAATTATTATTGAGTAATAAAATAGCTAAATCTCTAAGAAAATGTACGAAAAAGAATAATTTCTAGAATTTTTCATAATTAACTTCGAGTAAAGCTATTGGCAGAGTAATTATTTATTTTCAGCATTTAGTTTTATATTTTTTTAATTTTTTCTTTTTCACTCAATTAAAAAATTTTAGAAATATAGCAATAATAGCCTTTTCAAATGTAAGCTGCATTTGTGATTATGACTGGACTCCATATAAAGATCAAAAATGATTTAAAACGTTTGATTCTGATGTTTTAACGCCATATGAAGAAGCAGAGGTATATTGTAAAATCAGCTTTGGCGCCGAATTATTAAAATTAGATACATTGGAAGAGCAAACATATTTTACATTTCATTTGCTAAGATCGAATAACCTTGAAAATAATTTATGGCTAAGAAATTCAGAAGACAGTGATTTGAAAAAACTGAATTGGCATTCAAAACAATGGTCTCTAAAGTCTCATAAGTCTCGAAGGTCTCAAAATGATTGCACAGTAATGCTTTCAATAGGCGGAGCTGGAGTTGAGAGTTGGAATGATGGGAAACTAGAATTACAACAATGCGATGGACTCAACAGTTTTGTTTGTCAAAAAGTTAAAATTATTCCAAACGATACAGTAGTAGTGAATAATAGAACAAAACCAGTTATCGATTATTATATCTATAAAAGTATAAAACAGAATAATACAGAAACACGTTTAATAACTGGTATTTATTATAAATTCATTAATAAACAGTAAAATCAATCATTTAGTTTAACACACTTCGGAAATGCATTATGAAATTTTTCTATAGTATATTTTATAGTATATTTAATAAAAACCATATTTTAGCGACTATTGCCCTCGGGCTATACAATTAAAAAAGTCAATTTCTTTAAAAAAGTTACAGTGCGGCTATACAGGAGGAACGGGCTATACATAGCAATTCAAACTTATTTTGAAAACTTTATATCTGTTGAAATAATAACTTTGATATCAGTTACTTATGGAGTGTTGTAAGGATTAAAGGATCAAAAAATTATCAGATTTTTGATAGGGTTTTAAATTTCAGTTTAAAAGGATTTTCTGCGTTTTTGTCTTAATAGCTATACAGTCCAAAAACTTTTTCGAGAAAAAATTTATTAGAATATATATTCCCACCTATTAGAAAATAATGATTTTGATTAAAAATCTTATTTGTTTAAAAACCCATTTAAAATAAATTTTTTGTTATATAGATACTGCAATTATATTTTACTATTTTAATTATACACAGAAATATAAATATATAAAATTATATAAATTTGAAAATACGTATAGCTTTTTCCAAAGAAATTTTTTAGAAATATATATATATATTCCTATATTGGAATATAATTTAATTAAATTTATCTTAAACAGTTATCCAGCTTTAATATTATAATTTTAAAATTAGAATATTATCTAATATAAAATTTTAGAAAATTATTTGATTTTATTAAATAGATAATTATTTGCTCATTTCAATTATTAGCGCCTAAACGAATATATAGTTTTTAAGAAAAACCGCCTTATGGCGGTTTTTTGGACTGTATAGCTATTAAGACAAAAACGCAGAAATTCCTTTTAAACTGAAATTTAAAACCCTATCCTTTAGCGTAAAATAATAAACAAAGTCCCGTTTAAAACAGATAACTATCCCAAGTTTTCATTTAGTTTTTAACTTATGTGCAGTTTAGTAGCGACTAAACATTATATACATTTTGTATTTTTAATTTTAAAATTTTTAAAAAAATTCAAAAATCAGCATAAATCGCCTGATGAGGACGAGAGTGCTAGTCGAAACGTTAACGTTGCGCAAATTATTAAAAAACGTTTTACTGTCGATGATATAAATATATATATTTGAAAAATATATATAAAAGTTGATAAAATATTATTTTATTCGAAATTCATCGCTAGTTTTAGTTATAAATAGGTGAAAATTATTTTTTATTATATAAAAATAGCTGCAAACATAAGTTACAGATATTTTATCGATTTTATAGAGAAACATAAAATTTTTGTCTTAACAACCAATTTTTTTTATGGATGCTATTTTTAAAGTTTTAGGTGATGTGGGAAATCACACACATATGCGAGGAAATGTATTTGATTAACAAAATTTTTTACAAATAAAAAATTATGCTATAAAGTTGCGTAATGGCATTATTAAATATTATATTCAAATGTTTATGTGGGCACATAAATCTTTAAAATTATTTTAAAATAATTTATGCTTATAATTTATTTTAAAGTAAATATCTATTAAGCAAATTAAGTTATACGGGAAATCTTTTAACTCTCACGGATCTAAAAAACTTAATAAAAATTTTTTAAATGAATTTTTTCAGCGATTCATTATTCATATATTTCTTAAATTAAGCAAAACGAATAGATCTGATAAATGGATAATCAGCGAAAAATTTTGCAATGCAAAGCTATTATTGTTAACTCAATTTAAGCAGGATTTTTGATGAATGGCAGGAAATTAGTAAACCATATGAAAAACGAAAAAAATATTCAAATTAAATTACAAAGATGTTAAATTAAAGTGTTTGTTTGCTCATATTTGGTTGAAATGAACATTATTATATAAAGATAAATCTTTGAATTAAATAAAAGGACAAAATAAGTTATCATTTTAGTTATAAATTGTTAAACTTGTTAAGAATTGATATAAGGCTTAACTGTTTAGATTTTGTTTTCACGTAAACTTACATAAGTGCTTAAAATAATATATATTTCTTAATTGTTTCATTGAAAGATTTATTTGTTTCCATTAATTTACCGTAAGTTTACGTAATTTATTATAATCAATCAATTTAGGTGTAATTAATAAGTGGTGATAACAAGCTTAAGGATACTAGAAAACTTAGTCTACACTAATCCACCGTATATTCTCTCTCTTATATACAGATATAATCTTATTATCCTTAAAATAATGTTGTTATTGCGACAAATACTCTATTCTACATCTGTATAGAATGTAAATGATCTTTAGATACCTTCAAGGTTAACACATTCCTATTAAATATATCAATATTGCATTAAATAAGAGCGCAAAGAAAATATTTTTTGCTAAACTTTTCGTTTAACTTATTTATTTATAGTAAATAATTATTAAAATCATGTCAAGTTTCCACCCTGCATATTATTTATTGTTGAACCAACAATTATTAAAATATTAAAATTTCTCAAAAATGCCAAATACTTTCTAAAAATGCAATCCTTATTACAATAGCATTGCAAATTATAAACAATTTTTAAACGATATTTCTAAAATTTAAAACCAAGAACTTATGCTCAGGCTGGGCCTAACATCAAACTTTCGGGTTTTGTCGGGCTCGCGCCTGAAAATTTTAACGAATTACTACACTTACCTGTATATGAAAAATTGAAATTGTATAACTTTTACATTCAAAAATTTGTTTAAATAACAGTTTTTGGAATGGTTTCACAAATGATATTATTCGCAGAAATTTATATTCTGAATAAGCGGAAATTATAGCTTACAATGCTCTGCATAATTATACGGTATAATCTATAATTAAATCTGATGTAAGCAAAACAGATTTATATATGCAGAAAATAATTCGAAAGTTTTGATTATCTTTAAATATTTAATTAGGAATACAACGATTGTTAAATTCATTAAACTTCAATGAACAAATGATAGTACTAATGAATACAGCAATAAGAACTATTAAGCAGTTTTATCACTGGTTCAATAAACTATGGAATCGCTCAGATTAAGTTCAAGCATCTAATATTTAAATGAATTCTGTTCAATATAAGATTAGCATAGAATTATCGCACATAGTATTAGCATTATTTTTTGATTACCTAAGTTAAGGATAATAATAATAATGTACATGTAAATTACATTTATAGGGACAAAGAAAACGATAGTAACGAATTCAAACTGAATGTGGAGAGAGTTTAAGAGCGCTTTTAATGATCTAAAATAAAGTGTATCGAAGAAAATTCGTGCTATCATTAAAAATGGTTTCTAATAGAATACTTGCAGCGCATAAACAAATATCAAATAATAATATTACAACACAAACCACTTATAATGTTCTTGTCATTATAAGTTATTGAAAGTTTGTGTTGCATTTGGAAATAGTTAAAACATTAAAAGTTTACAACATTATACTAAACGTTTGCACATACAATCATATGTAAACAAAACAAAAATTTTTCGATTAGGAGTTTGTGGGAACTTTTTTCGATTTACTTAAAATATTCAAAATATGAATTATATGTTTTCACATTTCGATTACGATAAACTTATATAAATGCGGACATATATCAGAAAACTTTCAAAGGTTGCTATTTTCAAACTTTTACATAAACTCCAGTAAATAAATGTCTCGCGATACTTTGAAATCTGTGAGTGAGTATTCGCATATAAAATATTTTGAAAACTTTTTCAGAAATGTTAATAATAATTTTTAATAATTTCCATAAGAGTTTATAATAGTACTGTATAAAGGAAAATATGAATAATCTTCATAAATTTTGATAAATAAATTAAGATTTAATATTAATTAATTTAATAAATTATGCATAGTTTGGAAAAAATATTGTTAAAAGATTTATTAAAGGGCATTCATCTTAGTTTCGTATGAAATTATGTTTTTATTTTACTTATAAACTTAATGCCAAAAGATGTATTTCAAATTAAATTCCAAAAATAAATTATTAGACATAAGGAAAGTTCGAACCCCTAGGGTTTATTGGAAGATTTCAATAGTTCATCAAATTTTATTATCAAAGTTTAGTTTCGTTAAATTAAATTAGTTCACTATTTTTCAGAGAAATAGTTTTGATTTTGACGTATACGACAATTCTGTCGTTGTCAGCAGACCAATGAATATATAATGAAAAATGGGCTGTAAAAGCATAGAATGAATAACCAAAATAAAGTTTTATCTGATTAACCATCTTTAAAATAATGTCGAATTTAAAATTTATCAGTTATTGAACAACACATATTAATGTAAATTTAAAATAGTTTTTTAACTCGAACAATAATTTTCGTACAAAAGTCTATAGAGTTAGTGTAACATATGTAACCTTTTCCTAGAAAAAACTACTTCTTTCTTCAGAAACAATCATCGCTAATAAAAATCTAAAGAATTTATTCAAGCAATAGTACAACTGCTATCTCCTTTTGTTTTTCTAATCAATGTAACTAAATTAATGAAACTGTATATCTGACAAATGCAATTAATAAGATATAATTACTTATCAAATGATATAATCTAATCTTACATTTCTAGAAAATTTTTTTGTAAATTAGAGGTTAAAAAGTTTGAATATTTGAGAGCCATCGTGTACTTCAAATCAAAATCATTAGTCTTGTCCCGTCTGGTCCTGTTTAATAAATATTTTAATCCCGTCCCGTCCTCTACCTAATCTCTAAGGTGATGTCATTTAAAGCAAAATATCAAATTAAATCAGTTTTTTTATTTTTAAAGTCTCCAACACGATTACCTTGACAATAGAATTATATATTGAATCACAACAAAGATTCGATTGTTGTTAACATAAAACTTGAAATTTTAAATTTATTTTATAATCGGGAATTTTCTAATATAATTTTCGATCCTTTCCCGTCCCAATATTTTTAAATGCAAATCCAGTTCCTATAAATCCCGAGGAAATCTACTCAATCAAGATCCTGTCCCGTGTTGTTTTGAAACTTTTTTTAGATCTATTGCAAATGATTTATTCCTTATGCAAAATTTTAATTAATAATGGTATTTAATTAACGCTATTTGTAGCTTGACTTAAAATATTTGTATTAAAAACGTATTTAAATGTGCATAAGTTTAAAACACATAACTGAAACTTCATTTTAAAGATAAAATATAGAATTAAAAAATTTATTAATTTTTTAATAAAATTCCAACATTCAATTTTTATAAGACATAACAAGATAATCAAAACAAGGATAATCCAAATCGGGAGTTGTTTGGTACAATTTATTTGAAAAAGTTTTAAAACATACTTTTAAGTTTACGGAAATGTTCAAACATCTAAAATTCTGAAAAAAAATTAATAATAAAATATTTAGTCATATTCATAGACTGATTAAATAGGATCTTCAGTCTGAAAGCATAAAATTCTTTAAGTTTTAAAAACAATGAGTAACAGGATTCAAGGATAAAAGGTTTGCTTTTTACGGTACAAAATGTATAAATAAAATTTTAGGTTTTTCTTATTTGAAATTAGTCATATTTATTTTGATAATTTTTAAAGGCGCAAAAGCCGTAACATATACAAATAACTTCCTAAAATTTATCAATGTATTCAACTATATTTTAAAACTAGATTTATTTACTTGAATGGAGTACCAGATCGTGAAGAGATTTTCTTTTACATTTTCGGTGAGAAATCGGATTTGATAGTAGATTGCATTGAAATGTTAGGCAAAAGATAAATGCTTTTTTCAGTTTCACGGAATACGCGTCTTTCATATTAAAAAAAAAATTTGTATAAAAAATCGTGTTATTATTACTAAAAACCATTCTAAGGTCATATTTTGTGGATGAGTTCCATATTTATTATAACAGTTTGTCACATTTTTGTGAGTTTTATTTTATTCTAGTATTAGTCTTTAATGCAAAATAAATTTAGTTTTTAGAAAGTGTTCTTTAGTAATGTATAAAACACGCAAAACCTTTTTATCTTTTTACAAAAAGAAACCTAAATAACTGTTAGCTCACTAGTTTTCTCATTTATACTGAACTTGAGCTTCAAAAAAATAATCTATGACATCACTACTGTTAGCTCATATATAATTAATAGTGAATGGAATGTTTTAATTTTTTTTGGGAATTTTAAATGAATCTAATTATTGGTTAAAGTGGAAAATCTTGTATTAATCTTAATATGTTATGTTTAAAATTCTCTATATTTAGAAAAGAATTTTTATGCTTAAAGAATTAAAGAATCGAAAGCTGTTGCAATACTTGTTAAAATATATTATTATTTGAATTAAAATATAAATAAAAAATCAGTAGATTTTTCTAATAAAAAATGTAAAAAAACTGATTTACAAATCGAATGATATGGCAAATCATTATATTTTGGAAATACAGTTGGTTTTGATAGTGCGATAAAGATTGTTCGTATGCTTTCATATGAAATAAGTGGTGCATAATCAGTGGGGTCTTATGTTAAAGTTAGTTTTGAACATTTTCAAAGTCTGTTAACACATAAATATCGTCATATTAAATATAAGACAGCAATTAAAATATAAATTTTCAAAAGTTATACTTAATTCAGATTAAAAACAGGATGATTAAAACTAAATTGTATTATTGATAAACAAGTGAATAATTTAACAATTTATAAAATAATGTGGTCAGGCATGGTTCAGGACTCAAAATTTAAAGCTAAGGCCGGGCATTCAAATTCTTTTTTTTTATGGAATATTCCACTTTTATACAAATTTGAATGCGACAGAATTATAAATTATGTTTTTGGTATTAAAATACGTCGAAGCGATAATAAAAATTAATTAAAACATAAGACAACCTGACTTAGTTTAAGAATAAAATATTTTAAAGTTCATATTTTGTCAAATTTTTATAACGAAGTTATTTTAAATTTTAAACATAAATTATGAATAAATCAGGCTGTGGCGGACCTAAAATTAAGCTATCAGAAAGAATCTGGGCTGAAATAAACAACAATTTAATAGTCTAAATCAAGTGAATTGATTAATGGAGTTTCTCACTTATACCGATTGTTTCAGTAGTAACGCATTTATTAACATAAACATTTTGTGTTACAAATTAAACAAACGGTAGAGTATTTTGATTAACCGAAACTTCAAAACATTAAGTTTAAATAATCTATGATACCATTTTCCCAAAACTTTTCAGAAAAAATGTAAGAATGAATATGAAAAACTTTTATTTAAACCTAACGTTTTATAATTTTTATTATCTAAACGTAATAAAAAGTGCGTCCTTGAGCTTGCATGTCATCCAGAGATCATTAGTTATTCTTTAACTTAAATAAAAATGTGCTAAAAATGGTTCGATAAAATAAACATCCAAAATATATGAATTATCATGAAAGTTATCAGCCTTTAAAGAATTTAAACCATAAGAAAATTTGTGAAACAGACTTGAAATGATAAAATATAATTAATTAATTCACCTTTAATTTGTTGAAAATGTTTGAGTCAAATCAAATGTTCTACATATTATACATTTTATAACTTTGAATGAATTCGAAATCGCTTTAATATTTCACTTTAAAAGTGATACTTTTAATTATTTATTGCGCTTAATTTAAAGAAAATATACCGTATGTGTAGTGTATGTGCACTTACAGCACATCACTAATAGTTTATGTTTACATACTTTACTGTATTATGCTATGACTGTACTTCTAGTCTTTACTAGAAGTACAGTGACTCACAATACTATTCATAACTATACAATGTTAATTATATACTTCCGTATTAATGTGTTATTACTCATATATGCTTACGTGTAATACAATGTTGTATTACACGTGTCACTTACATACTTACTCTCCTAATGTAAAGTCACGTTTGCAGTGATATATTGATTCCACGCTTAACTTATTATATACAATAATAAAGTGTTTTTGCGTATCAAATGCTATCGTTTTGAATGCTTACTTATTAATGCCTATGTTATACATTGCTTTCACTTACGTGACAAGTGGTAAGGCTTCTTCATAGGTATCTCGTGGTTCTTCATATTCCTCATCAGTGGTGGACAAACCACCACAGCTGCTGAAGACCTACACCTTCGACTACTACTAGTCAGATACACTACACAATTTGTTATAAAGATTTACATCTCTTAATAGTAATTTCGTTATTATAGATGTATTGTTATTATCAATATTAATATGATTTTCCATATTTTCCATTTTAATTTGCTTGTATCGTATGAAAACTGTGATCGAGACTCATTGAAAAACTCAAAATTAATACATTATTGAACAGAAGTTTATATCATTTATTTTATGAATTATTATATAAAATATTTTCAATTTAAATACAAAAAAGTCCCATTTTATAATATATCGTAATAAAACGCAATCAATTCTTTAAATAACTCAGTTTTAAACCTAAGACATAGAAACAATAATAATTACTCATAATAGCAGTTATATCCAATAGAAGCGAAAACAGTGAACTTTCTGGTATTGTTGCTCCCGTGTCAGAAATCAACGGAAACACTGGTTCCACATGACCGTAATACACAGCCAATGCGTATCTGAATTAATTAAAATACTAATATATTTACTTCCAACTTATATGTTAAAATTTGTACATTTTATAATAAGAAAAGTACACATACGGTATAAAACAACACATCATAACTAATAACGAAACCGATAATGGAAATATATAAAGCGGTATCATTATTATTAAAAATTACTTTAATTCTATTCGAATAAACTACAGAGAAGTATAATATTAACAAAAAATCGAGCTAATTATTTAGACAAACTATAATCAGCTTTTACAAGCTATAAATCTATTTCATTCCTTATAGTTCTAATTAAATCTTTCGGCGGTACGTCAAGACGGCTTATATGTTATTCGGTTTTGGTTACTTTTTATCATATTTTTGTTCTTTGAAGTTTGCAATTTTGTTTATTTATATTTATATAATTTTTTTAATACAAGGCTCGGTTAAAAATAACACTGAAACTATTAAGACCTTTCATTTTGAATACTGTTTTTCACTTAGAAAATATGCTTCAAAATAATCTTTTATGATCACATTTAGAGTTATAAATACTTAACTTTCGAAACAACTACCCTTTTATAATTTATATATTTAAGAATATTATTAAAATTCAATTTTCAGTCGCTTTTGCGTAAATTGTTGTTAAATACCGATGATATTTGATTCATTAGTGTAAACCTCATAAAGCTTTAGATTTAGATTTATTAATAATAAAACGTTTAAATGAAGAAAAACCAGTTAAGTTTAGTACATTTACTAAAATGCAAAACAAAAGATCTTAACTATTGATTACTTGTCACGAGTCATCTTTATTACATTTACATTTAGAAAATTTAATTTGAAAATAACTAAGAGCTTTCTTATAGATATAAAATATTTTGGGTTACAATTAAGTTAATGTTATTTTAAAATACAAGAAAGCGCTATTTATTTTATGTGCAAACAATCGAATTAATAATATTTTCAACTTTTTAGTTATTGCTTGGTCTCTCGATTCCATTT
The DNA here is from genome assembly GCA_034698025.1 of Phthiracarus crinitus. Classification (NCBI taxonomy): domain Eukaryota; kingdom Metazoa; phylum Arthropoda; class Arachnida; order Sarcoptiformes; family Phthiracaridae; genus Phthiracarus; species Phthiracarus crinitus. Next base: position 15,166 of record JAQGAW010000838.1, read on the forward strand.
TTTATTATGTTTTTTGAAATACAGTATAAATGGTGGGTTTAGTATTCAAATTTAATTTCTGAAATTTTGTTTTCATATATTAACTAAATAATCATTTAAAGGAAAATTAATATTCATAATATAGTAATGAGGTTTTATTGACGTAAATGTTAATTTTTTTTAATTAATATTTAAATTTAAAACAGTTGTAGAATATCTCAATCATTATGTTTACGATTAAATAATACAATTTCTGAAAACTAAAATATAATTTTAACTCTTTAATCTAAATCCAAAGTGATTTGATGTCAATATTTATATAATTGATATTAAACCAAATATAGTGAATTATTTATTATATTATATATCTGTATTTAATTCAACTTATATTAATTTCTAAAATAATTATTTTATCCATATTAAGTCAAAAATATATTTTATTCTAACAGGATTATTCCACTAAACAGTTGGAAAAACGGTGGAAAATAAAACTACCGTAAATTAGTTTTTATATAAGCAAAAAAGTTGAAACGCTTTGTGAAACAAATTAGGAAAACTAAAAATTATCGGAAGTATAATAATTTTATTTATTGCCAAAAACCAAATAAAATAATTTTCTATAAAATTGGTATTATAAAAAAATTAGCAAAATAATCTAAAAGCATCGATTTGTGTGTTTTATTTAAATTCGGGCAAATTGGATCATTGTGTTAAATATGGTGAAAACTAAAATTATCTCATTCCTTATTATAAGTTAATTAAGTAATATTTTTATAACTTGAATTTCTTACGTCACAAAACGTCAATAAGCAAATGTTACTCAATACGGGTTTTTGATATAATTAAATTAAACAGTACTCCATTAACCAATATTTGAAGCATTGCAGATTTATATCCAAATATGATATTCATAATAATTTTAACTATTTTCGGTAAGTTTATATTTAATATAATTAATTATTGGTAGTAAAGATGCATGAAGGTTGGCGTTCTGATTCAGGCGCTAACTTTAAACGAGGCTCGATTTTCAGGTTTTCAAATGAAAGTCAAACGCTATAGTAATACATCGACAATACACTACTACGTCAACGTTATTTATTACGTAAATCTCGTGACACACCAATCATCATAGTAGTAGACAACGACTTATACACGGATTAATTTAATATTAAAAAAGAGTTTTAATGTGAATGTGTCTGCAGGTGTTTGTGTGTGTATGTACACGAGTCTGGGTCCACGAGCGTTACATAAGGGAATGAGGAAGCGATACATACCTTTAGGCGCTTACAACTCTCCCTTCGCCTCTCCCCTACTGTGACCCCTACTCTCTGCCCTGCAATTTAATAATAATATTCAGATGTTATAAGTATATTACTGTAAGATAATATTTTTATTTTAATTAAACCATTCACATCACAATTCAATGCGTTCACAGGCAATGGGTTATTGCTTATGGATTTGTCAAACAGTATAGAAATAGGAATCATTCAGACATTATATGTACACACACACACACACTCACACACACACACTCACACACACACACTCACTTACTCACTCAAACACTGACTCACTCGGTTAGCAATTAACATGTATTAGTGACATGACCTATATTTCTACAATATTGTGGAATATATATAGCATAGTATATATGCTTTACTCAGCACAACACTGACATAACCTCTCGTAATATTTAAAAAAGATTTATTACTAGCGATGGGAAACTAGCCGATCCTTAAGTGATTTTTTAAAGCTAATACTTATGAGTTTCGTATTTTATAGTTTAGAATATGTATGATCTCAAGTGTTTTCAGCTATCATTATATATATTACACTTTTGTAACTCACATACGTCAGAGCACACGCATACGTCATACTGCACAGAATGTTCAAAATGTTAACATAGGCACCCTTTTTTATTACCCTTATTTATACTATAAGTTTTAGAATTGTATATACCATAAGACCGATACTCCCAATGTTAAAAGTTTTCCCCTTTATTTTATGGCCCTTTTTATTAAACTGCTACCCGTTTTCTCAATGCTGGCTAAATCTGTAGGACAAGTATTCGACTGTTACTCAACTGCGGACAACGGGTATAGCACGGGGCAGCTTAACATTTTCGTTAAATTCTTATCTTAACACATTTATAAGACATTGCAATTTGCAATGCCATCACTTGTTATCATATGTGGAAGAATCATATAAAAATAAGCATTTTTAGCCCCAATTGTTGTTCCTAAAAATCCTGAATTATACTACTTTTTTCCTGATAACTCTTTAAAAATAAGATAATTCCGATTTACTTTTCCAATTAAAAAGTGTTAGAATTGTGTTTTAAAACTATTTTTTCCCCGATTATCATTTTTGTCGGAATATCCTGAATAATTCTGAATTTCAAACTTTTTTCCTTTTCCAACCTGTATATGTTCAGTTTTTAGTCCTGAATTTGGCGACTCTACTGATAAGCGCATTTATCATAGCTTTTGTCATGTACAGTATAAGGCCTTGAAAATCTCTAATCATCTATTTGTAAAAATCACGAAAAAACACAATAAAAACTGAAATATAGTTAAAATATGACATTTTAAATAATGGTACGGTATTTTAAGTAAACTTTTCTAACTATTTTAATTTTTTTAAACTAATTTATTAATTTCAAACTATTTTATTTTATTTCTAACGATTTCAATAATTTCAAAAATATTGGCAAAATTTCCGCTGAGATCCTTTTTGGGCTTCAAGATGTGCGGTTGGTTGACCATTCTCGTGTGACGGAATATAATTTCCTCTTAAAGGTTTGTCATAACAATAGTAGCGGATAATTGCAGGTATGTAATATATTGTGTGTCTACTGTATAGTACATAGAATCTTATAATAATTAATACAACGTATATGATTATTAATATAATAATTTCGGGGCGTAACTTGTGCACTCTTACTCTTTGCCCATTGGGTAAATTTGCCTGTACTAACGATATCCTCGAATCATACACTTATTCATATATATAAACGAATGCTGCGTAACTTCATGTCATAAGGTGTGATTGCTATAGGTTGTTAGTAGTAAAATTGTGTGTTTAATTCAATTCACATCACTCCTTTATCGCGTTTACATAAGAAAGTGCTTTAATAAATAAAAGTTTTAAAAAAGGAGTAAATCATGTAAATAATAAAAATGGAAAGTGTTTCTCCTTAATTGTCTGATTATATTGATCACACGATTGATATGAAAAACATATCAATCTATTTTGATAATATAAAAATTAAAGACGAACACGTAATGTTTGAAGCTATTCAAAGAAAATTGAAAACAGATGATATTTCATTAAATATTATTTGTTGGTCACGTCAGACAAATGGTTTCTTACTCATCATGAAAAATAGAACTGATATGATAACACTATGTCGTGATGGGATAGTAATTGGAAATAAAACCTTCAGAGCCTGCCTTACCGAAAACAGGCCACTAGATTTGATTGCACTGGAGGTCCCGTTGACGTACACGGAGCATGTTATTAGATGGGCTCTTAAGTATGGATTAGGCGATGCGTTAACACCAATCACTTATTATCGAATGCATGATAGCAGAGGTCTCACCAGAAGTATACGCTTAACAGCAGTTGTCAAAGACGGCTTCAATTACGATGCGATAAAGAAACAATTCACTTGGTTTGATGAACAACTGCGAGATAATGTCACCTTTAAGCTAATTAAAGCCAACTCATGTCACTTATGTGGATCCAGAGGTCATCGCAAGGAAACTTGCACTGATGTACACCGAAGTAATGAACATCCATTTAATATCAGTACGACATTAGGTCCAGATATACAATCCGATTCAAACTCTGCATCACCCTTCATAACACCGACAAAAATTAAACCTATTCCCAAGCGGAAGAAGAAAAAGCGTATTATGGCAGGTAAGCAAAAGATTTCTAATAATGCTTCGACTTCATCCGGTAATATCACATCTGACGAACCAACAATCGACATGGATTGTGATGTGTTTCGCAAACAACTCCTATCGAAGAAGTTCAGTACTTTAAATAACCTTTCGAAACAGACTACTATGATAACTAAGGTTAACATAGATGACTACAACATTGGAATCGAAAGTATAAAGAAAGCACAGGTAATATCAGAGACAGTTTACCCAACTATTGTCCCGTTCGCTGGCTTCTATAGCAACTTCTCGGACTCTGAAAAACTATGGTTCTACTCAAATATTGCAGGAAAAGTTGGTGATACACTAACGTTTGAAGGGTGTAATACTGGTTTACACCCAATAAGCTCTATTAAGGATTATTATGATAATAAAAAGCAAATTGATACGCTTTACCTAACCCCTTTGGATAACTCCGGCATTTCAGAAGACGAGAGAAATATCATCAGTAGTCTGCTATTTCTCTGTCACCATCCAGGCTGTACTGAAAATGAGATCACTGATCGATTGTCAAGCAATGATATCGATTGGATACATATCCTGCACGTTATTAAATTGTTCTACGCTTGGTTTAGGAACCAACTCACTCCTGAAATGGTTAACATCATATGCGAACAACTAAAAAACCTATATGACATCATTAAAAACTTTTGCTTTAAAAAAAACATTTTTAGCGTCCTGTATGACATGAAAAAATGCACACTTTCTAACATTTAATCTATTTTCTACTTAACAATTAATGCTAATTATTGGATAACTTCAATTTTCTAAAACATATTTAAACTATTTTATGTATACAATGGCGATTTGTATTTGATGATATCCGTTATAATGATATCTGTTATAATGCAATCCCTATATTTAGTTTTATCAATACCACTAATGTTAATCGTTCCTTTAATTTTAATCGTTTATACGCTTAATTTTTATTATAATAGATAAACTAATAGTCTATATATCTATTGATATATATTGAATTTATATGAATTTTTCAAATATATATTATATATTAATTTAAATAATGCCTAAGTATATTTGAATTTGTTTTTAATACCTACTGATTATATACGTGCACTCATACATCTTAATTATAGGCTTACGGCTGAAGCTAGTTAGTTATGTATGTTATTTGAGTGCATTTTTTTGAATTTTTTGAATTTTTTTTGAATTTTTATTAATTTGCAATGTATTTTAAAACTATTTTATTTTTTTTGATATGAAATACCTAATGTTTATCTCTACTTACATATATTTTTATGATGTCTTTCGTATAATACAGTTTGCACGTCAGGCTAGCTTATAATACGGTTAATTATATAAACTATACAATGTACTAATTGTATCGCTGTTTATTGGAATTTATTAAAAATTTGTCTGTACTTCTGTGTTGAATAACTTTCAGTGACCAACATTTCTGAGAAGAAAAAGTGTACACAATTATGGTATTATACACATATGTTTACAGTCACGCTCAATATATACTTTTTATTATAGACATAATCGGTTTAATTGTCACATAATTCTATAGAGTAACACTAACCCTAACAACTCACACATTTTCTGCGATGTAATCTTAAATCTGTAAGCGGATCCGCGCGAAATTATTAACGCTATATTCCTGTAAGATTTATTTGACAACCACTCTCAGTAGTGGCCTCTTATAAATTAGACCTCTATTTACGCTACATTGATACTGTTTATGTGATTCAATTCTCGAAATATCACATACGATATGCGTTATTTAGTCTTTAGTGCTAAAATTACCACTAACTATATTCCCCATATAATTGCTATGCATATGTTACACACTCAATACATATCAGGTACTTATCCTGTGTAAGCCTAGCGGTGCGTTAGATTCGTCTTAAAATATACTGATACGCGAACTGAATACCATATAATTTCGTGGCAAATGATAGATATATTTTGTGATATCAAACAGTCTATATTTATAAATATTTATAATTGTATTTAAATTTTGTGACACACGGAATTATTAAATAGTTAATCCCCGGATATACATAGGTATGTTTGTAATTAAACCATAGTGCTTAACTTTATTTTTTCTAATTATCTGTTTTATAAATAACCTAACATTCGCTTAACTATGCTAACCAGTAATTCATTTACCTAATAATCACTCTAATTTTAAAATAATGGCACACTTTGCACCACTATTTATCTTACGCTTACTATTTGCTGCGCTCCGCTAAATTTGGTAAAATTATATATATAGTTATAGCATATATGGTACCAATATTTCAAACGTGTAAATGTAAACATTAAATAGGATAAATAACATAAATATGAAACTTGAAACTCGTATCGGAGTGACGATTATAAACAAATCTCCCCTGATTTCTACTGAAATTTGAAATAATTTAAGCACAAACTGTATGCTTTCACATTTTGTAATAGCTTTCGAAAAATAATAAAATATTTTTATTCCGAAATCTCTCTCCATTCTATTACTAGCTATTATTCGAGTGTGGTTAGAAAACATTCTCTGCTGCGCTAAAGGAAACATTTTTTTTCAATTCTGTCTATAAATGTGGAATTAAATTTGAAACTTACGACTTATTTTTTTAAAAAAATTATAAACTTTTTTAGTAAATTTTTCAAGCTAAACTATTTTTCAAACTATTTGGTCATTTATTTCTATCTATTCATAAACTATTAGCACCGTTTTTTCTATCGATTTTCAAGCAGGGTGTCCCAAGGGAGGTTTGGGGGTATACTCCTCTCCCCAAAAGTTGAAAAAGTTGACCCCCCCACCCGAAATTTTGAGATTTTATGGACAAAAATATTGAAAATTTTTTAAAAATTTTGGTCAAATGTAAAAAAAATTGTCCATCAAAACCGATGATTTTTTGTGACCACTTTAAATTTTCAAAAAAATTATCGTTTAAATTCGTTGTGTTTTTCGGGGGGCGTGGTTTAGGCTTTCGCCTGGAAAATTTTTGAGCCGAAGGCAAAAATATTGTCCACTAAATCCGGTGAGTTTGACCCCCCTATAATTTTGGAAAAAAGTCGAAAGGACACCCTCCCTAGACCATCAGACCTTGGGACACCCTGTTTTCAAGGCCTTAGTCATGTAATCAATACAATAGATAAATAGAGTGATTTCGAAACAACTTAGCAATGCATGCAATAATTGGCATAACGCATTCATCGTCTGAAGTTCACACCTAACGATTGCTCATAATTTTTTGGTAAATATATCTATAAGTTTCAGTTATGTATTTGTATCACAAATGTACAACGTTTACAAACGATTAACTTAAAACATTGCGTCTTAAATAAAGTTATTTGATTTATTATTTTAGTTTATATTTTTTAAGTAATTAAACTGAACAAAAAAGTACTTAAACAATTGAATATGCGTTTTATACATCAGTTAGTATTGCTGTCTATAATTGCAACCATATGTGGCGCTGAAACTTATTCCTCTGACGATGACATGAATGGGTACTGGATATTAATTATTGTGATTTTGGTCATCAAACTATTATTTTGGATCGTATTTTGTATTTTTTATCGAAGAAGACAAAAACAACGATTGGCTGCAATTGCTGCGAATCCTTATAATAACACTTATCCTGTTGTCCTAAATTCTAATCAATATCTTAGTTATCAATATCCGAATAATCAATATTCAACTCAACAGAATCCTAATAATCAAAACACCTATTAATAATTGATTGTAATAAAAGCCAAATTTGTAAATAAATATAAAAATTTAAAGTTTTTTAAAAATTCTGTTTCATTTGATTAAAGTTCACTTAAGTAGATAAAACATTTCTAACGGTTAACTTTAAACTTTAACGGTTGATCAGTTAAAGGTAAGCTTAAAAGTAAAACATTTTATTCAAAGTTAAGTTAAAGGTTAAAATGTTTATAACCGATAAAATTTAAAAATATTACCAAAGTTGACAGTTAACCTTTTTAATTGTAAAATTACTATTTTTTTCTAAATTCTTAAAAAGTTTAAATATATTTAAAATAATTTTGAAAGTGATTAAAAAAATTATTTACTAAACATTTTATGTTTAAAACAAAAATAAGTTAACCGGTTATTAAAATTGCAATCAAAGTTAAGAAATTTATTTACCGGTTAAAGTTAAAGTTATTTGTCGGAGTTAAGGTGATGGGTTTTTAAGAAAATATTTAACTTTTAACCGATACTAATCTCTAGTATTAACTGGTAATAAATACAAAACTTAAATAGTTTTAAAGCTTTAAAAAACAGTAAAGCATGTCTAACATCGAAAATTTTAATTAATCGTTACATAATATTTTAAAAATGCGATAAATAATGCTTCAGAAGTGTATTAAATACTTATAGCTACATTAAGTCATAAGAGAGTTTGAATCATAGTTACCCAGACTTGGAAGTAGGGATGGCAAAAAGCTCAATTATACCGAGCTTGAGCTTGAGCTTGACCAGCTCAAGCTCATAAAAGTCAGAGCTTGAGCTTATTATTTTTAACCTGAGCTTGAGCTTGAGCTTGAGCTTAGAGCTTATAAAAAAATATTTTCCTTAACATATTTTGCCAAATTATATTAAATAACAAAATTAAATACAAATATATGCCTAAATTAAGTTTCAA
>JAQGAW010000839.1:0-23689 GCA_034698025.1 Phthiracarus crinitus
AAAAATTTTATTGTATAACAGTTATTTTTAATTAATTATTTTATATAGTATTTAAATTTATATGTAAAATATAAAATAATTTAATGGACTCTGATAAATAAGAAATATCCTTTTTCTTTCATATTATTAAAATTTTTTATAATTTATGAATGAATCCAAATTTATATCAAATGAATTTATTTTAAAAATAGTAATTAATAATTTGTTACGATTTATTAATTTGTTATAAAATGATTTTAAAAATAAATCAAATTTTTACAATCCAAAAAATAAAGACAATAAAAAAAATATGATTAATAAAAATTAATTAAGAAACAAAGTCTAAAAATAAATAATACATTTAAATCTGATTAAATTAAGTAATGTTTATAATACTTTCAACTTCCATCTTAGTTATGAACATATTATGATTGCTAAATTTAATTAAATAATTTAATTCAAGTTGCTTTTTTATAACTTTTTTATAATATTGATCAACTTTAAATTTTATAATTTTTTTAAAAATACTTGATAAACCTGCTGTCTCTAATACATATAATGAATAAAGGTTGTCAATCATTTTATTTATTTTTATTAGCATTTGTATTTGAAATAAGCTCTCATTAATACATTTTGTTATTTTATATTTGATCTTTTTATCAATTTCTTTATATAAAAAGCAATGTTTTATCAATAGCAAATAAATTTCATTTAAATTAAATGAAATTAATCTTAACACTTTTTGACCAAGCGAAATAAACCACTTAATATCTTTTTCCAAATAATTATCCATTAAATTTGAAAATTCAGAACTTGATTTTTCCATCTATTATGTTTATAGTATAATTGGTTATTCAATTTAATATACAATAAAAGAATAATTCAATAATTTATAATAGAATTTATTAAAATTTTTATTGCATATAATTTTTATATCATTAATGATTAATTGATGTGTAAGATTATTACTAACCTCTTTCAAATTCATTTGTATAAAATTTAAATTTCTATGTATAGAAAATAGATATAGAAATATATTTATATTTGTATATAAATATTTAATAAAAATAACAATTTAATTAATAAACGGGTGTAAATTGAAACTAAAACAACAATTTAATATTTAGTTTAATAAGAAAAAGTAACAAGACAAAACATTATAAATTATAAATAAAACTTAGGTTAAGAACTATTATATTTATTCATTTATTTTATTGTTTTAAAAATAATTAAGTTATTTATATTCATTTAACTTAAGTCTATCAATAGTCTTTCAAAATTTTACCTTTAGAATTTATTTGTTTATTATGTGACGATTTTAATAAAAATAGTAATCAATTTTTAAAATTAAATATAATTTTGAAAAATTAGTAATTTATTATAGTAGAACGACAAGATATATTAAACATTTGATTAACTTTGTTATATAAACATTATTATATATAAGAATCGTTTATAGAAAATTATTATTTTATTTATAACTTTCAAAATTAGTTGTTTATTTATATATTTCATTTTTTAAAAATATATTAAATGAAATATAAATGACATATTAAGTATCAACTTTGTTGTTTTCATTTATATAATATAAAATAAAAATTTTTTTACATTTTATTTTTTTATATAAATTATTAAAATTATTATAAAAACAAGACTAATCCATAATTTAGGTTTTAAAAATTTTGTGTTAATTATGTGTGTTGTTTACTTGATGTGTTAAAAAGATTATTCTTTAGATTCATCAATACTTTTAATAATTATTTAAATTCATAATATATAATAATGTAATTTTAGCAATATGTAAAATATTTATCTTATATACTAGACTTCCTCTAAGTTTTTTAATCCTGCTTTTTTTAAATTTTTAATTTAATAATTATATTAACATTGAATAAAAATTAATTATTAAATTGTGAGGGTAAATTTTATTTTTGAAATAATGACTAGATATTGATATAAACTTATTATCGACATCTAGTTTTTCATTGTAATAAAATGAATGATTAAAGGATAATTTAGGTCTTTTAACAGCTATTTCAATGAATTTTAATATTGTTTTTGATGTTAAACTAGGTAGCGGCTTACAGGACAAAGATCGAAATTGAAAACATTTATCAATTAAATTAATTATTGATATATCATTTATCATCTCATTATTTTTAGATGTTAAGTTTAATGATATTAATTTTTCTAATTTTGTTAAGTTATAAATTGTTTCATCAGACATGTTTTTATTGGTATAAATTTTAATAATTGATAAATTTGGTAAATAAATGTTTACATTATTAAAAAAGTTATTATCAATAGAACTTTTAATATATATATATTTTAAAACCTTACAATTTCTTATTAATTTAATAGATGAATATTGTTCCTTAAATGAGTTATTATTGTAACACAAATTACCCAACTTTAATTTTAGATATATAAGTTTATCAAATGAATTAATCGCGTTTAAAAATTCTAATAAAACATTTCTTTGCATACTTTCGTATGTAGTGATGGACAATTTTTTTATTTTTATACAACATTTTCCAATTTTCTCAATACTTCCTGCAAATTCAGACAAAATATTATTTTCAAGTTTATATATTGTTAATTTTAGTGATTCAATATTTTTTAAGATGAATAATTGATTGAACGAACGGAAACATTCTTTACTATAAATTTTGGCTCCAAATATTTTTAATTTTAAAGCATATTTTTGAATAAATAAATCAAATAATTTAATATTTTCATTTACATTTATTCCATTTATTTCTTGTAAATTAGGTAACAATAATTCCTCTATATTTTTATCGTCAATAAAACTATACAAGTTCAAAATTTTAAGTGACTTTAATTTTATACAATTTAAAAATAATGGTCTATAATTAATATCGGAAAAGTATCTGCTTGTTCGAAACTTTGTTAAAGAATGCCCTACTTTATATCCGAAATGATTTAATGTATCTTCGCTTAATTGTGCTGAAATATCAATTAATGAGTCATGAAAAGAAAAAGAAACCAAATTTTTACAATTGTCGGCTATAATACGTATTAAATAGTCAAAAGAAATACCATTTTGATACCAGATATCATAGCAATGAATTATAATTTCATTTATTTTGTTGCACTTTTTCAATAAAATTTCAATAACAGAATATTTATTTTTATATTTTGAACTTAAATCTTCTTTAATATAAAATTCACATAGTTTCCTAGCAGGCAATGAATTTTTTGTAGCATCATTTTTATCGAAAAGCATATGTAAAACGTATTGTCGATTAAAAACACATCTCTGCCATTGTTTTGAAATGCTTTCGAATCTTAGTTTGTCATCAAATGATAAAAATCTCAATATTTCATCACATAAATCATCGGAAAAGCGATCGAAAGTATCTCTATATTCAAATAATCTTTTTTTGTTTAATCGTAGATCATATTTTAACCTTTTGTAGTACATTTTTATATAATTAATTATACTTTCATATTTAAATTGTATTATATAACTCAGTCAAAATTTTTACATCTGAAACATTTTATAAATTTACTGTTAGAAAATTAAAAAAATTATTTTGTATTTATATATTTATAATAAAAATCAAATATAATAATATCAACGGGATTTAATTAAAACATATATTTTTTTAATAATTTTATTAAAATTTTTATAAATGTTCAAAACAAATTATAAAACTATAAAAATAACTATAATAATTAATTATTTTTTTAACCTTTTTTTAAATAAAGGTTATATATGATAATAAAGGTTATATTTTTTTGATTTATGATTTATTATGTTCTGTGTACAACAGACTAATTGAGAAACAACGACAAATCCGTTAAAGATATCAGATATTTAAAACTAGGTAAAATTATTTTGTAAATCTATATAAAATTCATTACTGATTCGCTTATTGATATATTATCTATTAAAATATTTAACATTTAAATTATGGTGAAACATACTTCGAAACAGTAAATTATAAATTATTCTTTTAATTCTCCTTAATGAATTAATACCTTCAATGTAAAAAAAAACATTTTAAAATATAATAAATGCGTAATAAAAATTTTAAAAATTGTTTTCCGAAAATATTGTTCATTATACGTAATTTATTAAATTTTAATAAAATTTCAAAATAAAATGTTTTTAAATTCTATAAAACAGCTAAATAACTAGTTAAATAAATTTCTTTTATATTTACAATTAAATGCCTTACTTACATTTAGCATAAAAGTAAATAAATATTTATAAAAAGCAATGTTATTTTTAATTACCTTTCTAAAAAATGCATTCCTTTGAGAAAATTTTAAAATAAATATTATCTAAAAAAGGTGACTTATTAAGATATGAAATTTGTCCAATTACGTTTTCAAATTCTTCAGAATCAGGTTTATTTATCCATGTATTGGAGAAAAATTCTTTTATCGTTATTCTATAATTTGGATTTGAATCCAAAAGTTTTATTAATAAATCTCTTAATGCAAATGTATACTTTTGAAATGTTCTTTTCTTGTAATTTAAATCTAGCTTTAATTTATTGTTATATGCATTTCTTTTAATAATTGACATTTGATTAGAGATAATTGAATTAGACAACTCCCAATTTAGATCAAATGGTAGCTCACCCAAAATCATTGTTGATAAACAACAACCTAATGAAAATATATCTGATTTTTTGCAATCATACAATTGATGATTAAATGATTCTGGTGATGCATATGAGAGAGTACACAGTGGTGAATCGTGCCAAATAGTTTCTATAATAAATGGGAATTTTTTTTAATTTATTATTTACATATGTAAAAATAATAACTACCATGTGGTTTATTGAGTAACGACATACTATTGCCAAAGTCAGTTATCTTTGCAATCCATTTGTCATATCTATTAAATTTTAATTTTTTCATACATGTTTTATCAAAATGTCCTGATTTCTCATTCCAGAAAAGCAAAATATTATTCAGTTTAAGATCACCATGAGCAATTCCTAATTTATGTAAATGATTTAACCCGTTAGCAATACATTTAATCAGATGTCTTGATTCATGTGTATTTATATGTTTTAAATCAATTTTGCCAAATGAATTTATAATTTTTAGTTCATCTAAAAAAGTTCCAAATGAAGCCAACTCACTGATTATAAATGTAGTTAATTTAGTATCTTTAATTTCGTAAAATTTTACAACATTTTCGTGTGAGTTTTTAATCAAATGTTCAACAACTTTAACTAAAAATTAATGTAAATTATACTATTATTTTTAATTTAAATAAAGTAAAATCACTTTTATTTATTTACTTTCGTCTTTAATAATAAATTTTTCAATTCTACGATAATCTAAACACTTAATTGCAATATTCATTGAATCAGAATTCCTAATTCCCTTAAATACTGTAGCAAAATCACCTTTACCTATTTCTTCTAAGGCGTAATATTTATTCTTACTTGTCTTAAGTTTAAATAAAATTTTATTAGCACTGAATGATTTAGAAATAGTGAATTTTTGATCAGAATTTTTATTTAATTCAAATTCCATAATTATCTATTGAATATTGAACTTGAAAAAAATGAGATTACTATCTATATAATCAGATTTACATAATAGTCAGTTATAAGGTGTTTTATTTTAATTTATTCATTTATATTTTAATATTATTTTAAAGATTTCTAGTTATATGTTTAAAATTATAAAGGTCATAATTATAAAATGTATATAGTCTATCATTTACCTTTTCCACCCACTGTTAATCGAACTAGAAATATTTTAATTTATTAGATAAATAATTTTTGAGATTTTAATTTTGTATGAAATTAATTGTTGAAATGTTAGAAAGTTAATAATTATAATAAATAAAATTTTTTGTTATTTTTAAAATATAATATACTCTATTTATTATGTAAAACCTTTTTTAAATTTCACATAATTTTTTACAATAATGCATTTAAAAATATTAAATTTTTTTTTTAAAAATTCAAAATAAAAATTCAAAAACTTTTTCAACTAAATATTCAATCTATATTTTAATTTTAAACGCATATAGTGAAATCTTATTAAATTTAAACTCTAGTCATTAAGTTTTATTTTATAAATGATGGGGACAGATAAAAGATTCCATATTTCCCATAAAACTTTAAGAATATTGTAATGTGAAAACCAATGTTCTTGTCGGAGAATCTCAATTTTAATATATCCATATTTGTCAGCAATCGGATGAATGATTGCTGTTAAAAATTTCACAATTGGAGGACTTGTAGGAAAATCATTTAGAAAAAGAATCGCTAATTCAAATTGCTGCTCGTTAAATTTGGAATTTGGCGGTTTAGAAATTATTACTCTCCAATCAAAAATAGACCTCATATAAGGAGCTTTTACTGATAATAACCATATTTGTTGTTTATATAAAACATCTTTTACACCAATTAATTCTTTTTCAATTCTTTGTTGTGCCATATCAAATAAAATATACAAAGATTTTAAGTCTTAAAAAATTATGTAAATATTCATTCAACAAAAAAAATATTTTTAATTAAAACAAAATTAAATATGTATTTTAAAGTAAATTTTATTTATAATTTGTTTTAAAATACGATAAAAATATGTATTAAGAAATATTTAAAAATTAAATATTTATATTCGAATATTAAAAATTAAATTTTAAAAAATAAAAATATATAAAAATTTATTAAATATTTAAAAATTATTTAATGATACTATACATTTTATAATTATGACCTTCTAATTTTAAAAATCATTTAAACATTTAAATTTGCTTATAATTCAGAGGTTTTTTTACATTATCTTTTTATTACAAAATAATTTTTAACAAGTAATTCTATTATGTTTTCATATAGTTTATTATTCAATTATTCAATTAAAATACGTACTCGAACTCGTTTAAGGACAATGAATATTGAAATAAAAACATTTTCACCCCATTAGTCAATAAAATTAATATTAAATAAAATTATTTGTGTTGTCTCCACAACACAAACGGTCTTACAACACTTATCAAGTTAAAAAATTATTTACATATATTAGGAAATTTAAATTTTGTTAATATCACTTTTATTTAATTTTAAACATTTTTGCCTTTTACTTAAATCATTAAATTAATTAAAATGTTATATCTTTATCTAATTTTTTAAATAAATCAGATAAAATAATAAATAAGTTAGTTAATATTAGTAGAATAAGAATAAACTTTGCGAGATGATTAAACTTTTTAGAATTATTTAATATATTAAAATTCAGCATCGAAAACGCATACTTTTTCTTTACAATCTTTTGACATTGCATTTATATTATTGTCATCTGCAACTGTATTATGAAATAAAATTGATTTCCTTTCAAAAAATATCTCTTTCATAAATTCAAATGGATTTTTTGCACCGAAAATTATTTGACATTCTAGTTTTATAAGTAAACTATCAGCCACGTATTCAATATATCTTTTCATTATATCGCAATTTATTCCAATAAGATTAACTGGCAATACATCAGTCAACAGTTCTTGTTCTATAAGTACAGCATCAATAATAATTTGAGATATTTTTTCCGTTTTTGGTTTATTCTCAATATATTTGAATAAAAGACAAGCAAAATCGCAGTGAAGTCCTTTGTCACGTAAAATTAATTCATTACTGAATGATAATCCAGGAATTAGTACTTTAAATTTAATCCAAAATATAGCAGCAAAAAAACCACTAAAAAAAATTCCTTCAACGGCAACGTTAGCAACGATTCGTTCACCAAATGAAGCATTTTTGGTCCATTCCATTGACCATAATGCCTTCTTTTTAATATAAGGAATGTTTTTTATTGTATTGAAAAAATTTTCTCGTTTATCTTGAATCGGAATATAAGTGTTAATAAGCAAGCTATACATTTCAGAATGTATATTGGCAATAGCTATTTGAAAACCATAAAAACAACGTAATTCTGCAACTTGAACTTCTCGTATAAATTGTTTGGCCATATATAAGCAAATTTTAATATCACTTACAACAAAAAAAGCCAAAACATTTTTAATAAAATGACGTTCATTTTTACATAATTTATTATATTCTAATAAATCATTTCCAAGATTCACTGTTTCTGCTGTCCAAAAAGTAGATAAAGCTTTCTTGTACATTTGCCATATATCTTGGTATTGAACTGGAAACACCACAAATCTTGATGGATTAGGATTAAGAAGAGGTTCATCTTTAAGATTTTGAGTTATTATTAAATCATTATGTAGAGGATTTTGGGCCATCAATAATTTTTATAGTTCATCCAATAATCATAGTATATTTTTTTAGAATTTTAAAAGCACACTTCATACTTTTATTTTAGGTAAATTTATAATTTTACTTTTTATATTATAAGATCATACTGCATATCATTTATGTGTAGTTTAAATAGACATAAATAATATTTTTTATTGAATGTTTTAAATTAAATTTTAAAAATAAATTTTTTTAATTTTGTAAATCTTTTAATTTATTTTTGATACGATTATAATACTTATATTGTTTTGACTATAATATTTAAATTTAATTTTTTAAGTTTTATTTTTTTAAAATAATGTATTTATAAATAGATAATCATTAATTTAAAAAAAATAAAAATAAACGAAAATAGATTGTTTTATAATAATATGAATTAAATGTTTATAAAATATTATCCTTTTATAAATAAAATTATGAGCATAAAATAATTTCTTAATTATAAATAAATAAAATTAATAAAAACATTTTATTCAACAAAAATTTTAAAAGGATGAAGATTTATTGTTTGTAAAATCATTTATTTAATAAAATTAAATCAACAGATTAATATATATATAGTAACATCTAGAAACATAGAAAAACTTAATAAAACAATTCAGCATGCATCCAAATTATTGTCCAAAAAAAGGTATTTTTATTGCAAGCACGTTAACATGAAGTTGTTGTTTTAATAAAATTTTTCCAAAATAGAAATAAGATTTTGAATCAAAAAATTATATGATATCTTAATATACAAAACATTAAAACCTGATTATTTGTTTTTGAAGACATACAAATGTGTTTTATAAATTTTTAAACATATTGAAGAACAAAAAAATATATATTAGATATTTACATAAAAATGATTTTTATTTTATATGAACATGTAATAATCTTCCAGTTTAAAAGTATCAACACATATATTTTTTATTTCTTTTAAGTATGGTTCTCCTTCTTGATAAATGTTATCTTCTAATTTCATATTAAATCTTTTAAAACATGTTTCAAAAAGTTTAAGATCTTCAATTGTATGTATTTCAGAATTGAACGGTAATTCCAATCGAAGTGGTATATTTGATATATTCTTAAATGCACAAGTAAGAGTTTCTGTTGAATAATAATGAGGTGCCATACGAATGTAACCACGTAATTGACCACGTGGCAACTTCATGATATAAATGTAACGATAGTTAATGCCCATATCTTTTAGCTTCTTACTTAATTCATTTGGATTTAAATCAGAAATCAAATTTTTATCTGGTGGTTTTGTATAATCGAACATCTCCGTCCCAAATACAAATTTTGCACATGAATATGAATGTCCTTTACGTAAAACAACTGTATCTTCTTGCATGAAAGATTATATTTTGTATAATCAGTACTAATTATTAAAAATGCAAAAAATTCTATTTAAATAAAATTTAAGTCTTTAAAAACTTAACTTATATATGTAAAATAGAAACCGTTAATTATAATGTTTATTCAAATATTATATTCGAAAATTTTATAAATTTAGTTTATTCTTCATCTGGTAATTAAATAGTTTGAAATAATAGTAAAAAAAAAAATTTGGATTTGAAAAACAATATAAAAATTTAAAATTTTTATATTAACAAAATTTGAAATTGTTTTTTTTCTGTTTAATGTTATTAGATTTACATTCTATTAAATTTTAACTGAACTCAATAAAAAAATTTTAAAATAATAAATTTTTTATTATAATTATTGAATAAAATAATATAAATATATTTAAACAAATAAAAAAATTATTACAAGTATGTTATATAAAATATTTGAAAAAATTATATTCAACTAACACAGTCTAAAATTCAAGAATTTCTGAATTTAATATTTAACAAAAAATGAATTAAAAATAACAATCATAATGTTTTCATATTTTATATTATTTTATTTACTCTAAATTTAAATTATAATTTTAGTGCATAAAAAATTTTAAAAACAGTCCGAACAATATAAATGCTGATCGTGACGTATGTAGTTATAATGTTATCCTTATGGTATGACGTAAGACTTGTATTAGTTTTTTTAAATATAATGACGGTATGCCTTTAATCTAATATGTAATATATTAACAAAAATATATTGCTTGTATTAATAAAAATTATTGTTGGAAGTAGGATGTTTTATTATATTATTCATTTCTTTTATTTCCTTTCATTATGAGTTATTTACCTTTAGCCTAGTGAATATCATTGAATTTGTTTTATATATGATTAATATTAAAACTGGTTTTTTTACATTTTCGATAAACAAATTTTATTAGAAATATTTAAAGTCAGTTAATTATAAATAATTGACTTTTATAAATAATATAATAATATAATAATTCAATATTTATAAATAACTGACTTTAATTTTGATTTAATACATGCTTAATAATTATTTTTAAACAAATAAATCTTATTTTATTCGATTAAATCCAGTTCATAGAATTTTTGCATATTTATAACGACAAAATTGAGGAATTAATCAATAAAACTCGAGGAAAAAACATTTCTATTAAAAATTTCCTCTATTTTGTCAAATAATATTTTTAATTTAGATTGATGTTTTTAAAAAGACAATATATATTATGGAAGTTTTTATTTACCTTTAAATTTTATATATTGAAGTAAGTGAACATTGAAAAATTATCATTAATTTGATTATATATTCAGACAAAATAATAGTTGATATTTTTAAATTTAACAAGTACCAGATTGTCCGAAGATATTTTCAACTTAACTTCCAAATTTATAAAAATATTAATTTTAAATTTTTTAATATATTGTAATTATAACAACAATGGGCAGTTTAATATAATACAAGAAAAATTAATTATATTAAATTTACACCAGTTATTTTTATTATAGTTGATTGTTCTTAAGTTTTTAGACCGATTGGTAATCGATAAATCTTTAAAATAGTTTATGTTCTTTATATTATATATTTAGATATGTATGTTATAAAAAAATGTTTTCTATACAAACTAATTTATTTTTAAATAAGTTTTTTAATTTTTTTTATTTTATAAGCTATAGATTTTGAAATTTGGATATTTTGCTTTTTTAATTTAAACCAATAATAAATTAATCAGAGAATCATAAAAAATTAAAAAGTAAATTTCAAACATTCATTTAACAAAAAAATGTTATTTTATTTGTTCAAGATTTTTTTATTTAATTCGAAAAAAACAAAATATAATTTAAATATAATAAATAATAATTGTAAATTTTTATTATATATAAATATTTTCAAAAAAATTATTGAAAATAATCATAATTATGAAATTAATATTAATTTATATAAAGTTATAAATTAATTATATCATGGGTTTTTTCATTCACATAAATATAAGGTTTTTTTTAATATTATATTATTTGTATATAACTTAAAACAATTATGACTTAATTATTAACTTAATCTTTCTATATTAAAATACAATTGTTTTATAAAATAATTAAAATAATAATTAAATTTTTAAATTTTATTATTTAAATTTAGTTTGTTAAAAAAATCTAAATTAGTTTTATTTATAAGTTTTTATAAAACAATTTTAATACTAGATTTGAAATATTAGATAGTTATTTATTTTATATATTGAAAGTTGAATATCTGAGTTGGTTGAAATTTCATTCTGTTTTAAACGCAAAATAAGTAGAATGGAAAAAAATAATTGTGCAATAGTAAAATGTGAAAAAATTATAATATCACAGTTTAAAAATATAAACGAATTTATTAAACAACACAAAGATAATATGATTTCCACTAACGACGTAAAAGATTTTCTCGATAAAAGTTTAAACAAAATTATTACCGATATTGAAAAAGTTAAAGTAAATGATGAATATGCTAAAGTCGAGAATGGTTTAAATAAGTTTAAAGTTAATGATAATGTATCTAACAAAAGTTATTCAAAAAAATCTTCTCCATTGGTGAATAATTATGTTGAAGGAAAACCTTTATATTCAACTGGAATTATTGATAATAAATATGGTAGACATCAACCTGATCAATTTTCTTTAAAATCAAACGACAATTTACATCCTAAAATCAAAAGTGACTCAAAATCAGTCAAAATTATGACGAAAGCTCAACATGATGACTCTAAGGCTAAAAGAAATATTAGCGAATATATGAAACAAAAAGTTATTTGCCATAATTGCCAAAAAATTGGTCATATTTCTATGAATTGCAATGCAAGGAGAGTTCAATGTTACTTTTGTAAAAAATATGGTCATTTACAACTATACTGTAGACATCAAATTGAAAGACAAAATAACTTAAACTACATCATTCCAGATAAAAATAATTTCTCATATGCTTTAAACACGAATTTTTCACATCAAATTGGAAGACAAAATAACATAAACAATTTGATTCCAGATAAAAATAATTTATCATATGTTTTTAACACAAATTTTCCGAATGTTACTAATTTTACAAGACCATCAATTCCAACATCTCAAAATCTTAATGCCCTAAATTATATTTACTATCAATTTAAAACTCCTATGCAATTCATTTATCCATATCAAATAAAAGAATAATGTAGAGTAATCGACTAAAAAATTTTAAATAAACGATATAAAAAAATAACTTTTTAATCTTGATATGTAAAGAATATGAAGAATACAATTGTGGATTATGATAATCTTAACATTAATGAATAAGCTTAATTAAATTCTTGTATGAAAATATTATACAATACAATTTTCAATTATTAAATTTTATTAAATGATCTTAAAAATTTTACATTTTTTTGTTAACCATTTACTTGTAACATTTTTGATAAATAATTAAAAAAGGAAATAAATATTTTGTCTATTAGTCTCTATGGTTTCAAAAATAATTGATTAAAAATTAAATAAAAATATACTTTAAATTATACTTTAAATTTATTTAACCATAGATTAACATAAACGTGAACATGATTAAAAATATTTTAAGAAAAGCTAGTACTGATTATATCATTTAGATTATGACCAGAGCCAACCTTTCCTAAAATATAGATAACATATTTCTTTAGTAATAGATGGATAATCACAGCTAAAAATTTCTAACATAATTTTATTGAAATTTTTTTACTAAATTCACAAAAAATAAATAAAATTTGAATCCCATAATTATTGTAAGAAATATTAAAAAGAGTAAAGTTTTATATTCTTATAAAATATTAAATAGTTGTATTTATATAGTTTTTTACTATTATATTATTAGAAATATTTTTATTTAAAAAAATTATAAGAAAATTTAAATACAGATTTGACTAATGATAGAGAGAATTATTAAATATTTAAAATTAAGAATTAAAGACATATAATTTTTAATGAATTAAAATTTATTGGTAATTTATAATTTAAAACTGATTAAAAAAAATTCCTTTTAAAAGCTTTAATAAAGCAAAAATTTAAAACCATCTTCATATTAATGAAATTTTAAAATAATTTTTAATATTAATTTTTTAAGACTACTATTTAAAATTAAAATTTATTTGTACTTAACTAATATGTAAATATAATATTGTAATTTGAATTTTTTTATTTGGATTATATAAAACATTGTTAATTTAAAAATTCAAAAAGAATAATTTTTACATTGTAAGTTACAAATACAATTTTAATTCTCTTTAAATTTTTTAAAATTATCATTTTTTAAAATTTATCGTTGGATTATGTATTTAAAAATTAAAGCATTTTTTTATAAACTATTTAATAAATAAAGTTTTAAATAATAATGCCAATATTTTCATTTTTTTTATCAAAAGTAAAACTCAAGAAAATAACAATAAAAGTAAATTTTGATATGTATAAATTTTATTATATTTGATATTTATTTTTTCCAATAATAATATTTATAATAAAAGATTGAAGTTACAAATGTTATTTATATGTAAAACATGTAAAATTATATATTAAATGTATGCGATGTGTTACTGAAATTTATCATATATAATTGTATAATTTACTCTAAAAGAGGAAACTCTATGTAAAAATATTGAATAATAAGTTAAACGACTATTTCTATGTTTTCATTTAGAATTTTATAATTTAAAAAAATTCACTTTATGGCTTTATCGCCTAAAATAAAAATAATAGGTTTTATTACGTTTTATGGTTTTATTGCTATTTTGTAAAAATGTTATTTTGAAATAATTGATTATATTACATTTTATTACTCATAACTAATAAATAGAATTAAAGAAAAAAATTATTGTATAAAATAATTAATATATAGACTGAAAAAATGTAAAGAGTAATCATTACTTACTTTCCTCTATCTAATTCATATTGTATTCAAGTTAATATATATAAATCTATTGAAAATTATATTTTAATAATATTTATAAGAAAATATTAAATGTAATATTAAATTAAATCGACTGAAAACCATAATATTAATAAAAGAAATAAATTATGAAAATGAAATATAAAACAACGACAATCTTAAATTACACATTATTAATAAATCAAAATTGGATTAATGTAGGATAAAACAAACTGTATAACTAAAATTTAAAAGAAATAAAATTAATCAATACTTATTTTTTATTGGAAAATTTTAAAATTTCACAATTTTTATAATTTATAAGATTTAAATGCTATTATTATTTTAAATATTTTAATCTTCATATAAAAAATTTCATTTAAAATGATCAATAAAAAAATATATAAAAGAGAAAAAGTGATATTTTACAAAAATAGATGAAACGTAAATAACATTTTTACATATTTCAAATTTTTGTGCATATTTCAAAATAATATTAGATAATAATTTTAGTGTCGAATAATTCTAAAATTAAGTTTTTTAGCTCATTTTTCAAAGTGAGCTATTGTATTTGTAATGTCTGTCCTTCTGTATGTCTGTCTGTGGACCTTTTTTCTGTATATTTAAAAAGTAACATTTTTAACAGCTAATTTGCATTAATAAAGGTAATTTTGATGAGAAAAGACAATTTTTTTAAAAATCCAATTATTATTTATTATTTGAATTTTAAAATAATAATTGGATTTTTAAAAAAATCCAATTATTATTTTAAAATTCAAATAATAAATAATAAAAATTATTTCAAAGTGAGCTAATTATCAATGATCATTGCTGGTTTATTATTATTTTGGATACAATTTTGAATTTGGTACATTTCATTTAATTTTATTATAAATTCCAATTTGTCTTATATTAATATAATATAAAGAATACTTTTTCGTTTCTATCTCTGTCCGAACCGCCAGATGGCGGGCTTTTTTTAACGGGTTTAAAGATGAATACGGGCTATTATTACAGTTTTGACGGGTTTAAAAAATAAATAACAAAAATGATACCATTGGGTGTACTAGTAATAATAATATATGTGTAAATTAACAAAATCATAACAAATTTAATAATAAATAAAATATAAAAATATTATTTATTATTAAACCAAAATTGAATTAATGTAAAGTATATGTAAAACATGTAAAAGTTTTGTATTAAATGTATGAGATGTGTTACTGAAATTTATCATATATTATTGCATAATTTAATTAAAAGAGGAAAATATATGTAAAAATATTTCATAATAACTTAACGACTATTTCAAGGTTTTCATTTAGAAATTAATAATTTAAAATAATTCAATTTATGGCTTTATCTCCTATTTATGTAAAATAAAACTTAATAGTTTTTATTATGTTTTATAGCTTTATTGTTATTTTGTAAAAATATTATTTAAAATAATTCATTTTATTACATTTTATTACTCAAGTAATAAATAAAATTAAACAGAAAAATCATTGTATAAAAATAATTAATATATAAATATTGATTAAATGTAAAGAGGTAGCATTGATTACAATCTAATTCATATTGAAATAAAGTTATATCTAACTATTTAAATTATATAATAAAAATATTTCTAAGAAAATATTAAATGAAATTATTTAAGTTAACTTTTTATTAAACGTAAAATAAAATTAAATCGACTGCAAAATCTTAATATTAATAAAATAAATAAATTATTAAAATGAAAACGAAATATTAAACTAAGACAAGCTTTACATATGATTATATTTATTTATTTATCAATACTGTTTTTTATAATTTATATAGTTTGACCCCGTTTATTATATTTTTAATATTTTTAATATTTTAATTTAAATATTTTATTCTACATATAAAAAATTACATTTAAATTGATTATTTAAAAGAAAAAAAGATTTTCCAACCATCTATATAGAAATTTCGAATATACTGTATATGATACAATTAATTTATTAACACTTTATTTTCATCTATCATATAAATATATCAAATCAATATTAATAATATTATATACTAATTTTACTGTTGCGAATAATTCTAAAATAAATTTTTTTATTATTATTTTGGATATAATTTTGAATTTGGTTCTTTTCACTAAGTGTTATTGGATTATAAATTTCAATTTGTCGTATACTAGTACTATTATCAATAAACTTGAGTACATTTTCTATAATATTATTAACTAAACCTGATTTTATATACATATGGTGTCTATATCCAATTTTAATATTATTAAGATTAGGTAATTTTGACAAATGTTTCATAATTTTCCTTAAATTTAATTTTTGATATAAATCATAACATTTTAAATCTACTGTCTTTAATTTTGGCAATAAAACATGAACATTTTTAAATTTATTATGTTTTAGTGTTGACTCGTGTATTTTTATAAAACATAAATTGACACAATTTGTTAATAATCCAATGTTCTCTTTGTTATAACATCTATACATTATTAATTTTTCTAATGAATTAAAACCATTATTAAATGTTTCAAAAAAAGGAAAATTTATATCTGAAATGACAATAGTTTTTATTTTATTGCAGAACTTTCCAGTTTGTTTTATTATATTTATGCAATTATTTCGATCTATATTATCAAATGAGAAATTAATACCTTCCAGATTTACAAATGTTGACAAATGTTTAATTACATTCAAGTTGAAATCATTGCAACATCTTACACTTAATATTGTTAATTTTTTGGTGAACATTTTTGTTAATGGTATAAATTTTTCATCGAATTTAATAAAAGTTATTAATTTTTCAATGTTATTTTCTTTTCCAAAAACTTGATTAAAATCAATGTCTATATTCCAATTGCAAAAAAGAAGCTTCAGTTTGGGTGTTAAACGTAATATTGTTACCAATGAATCGACATAAGTTTGATTTTCGTTATCAAAATAGTTAAAAAGCTGTAGATTCTCTAAATTTTGAAGACATACCATAGCAAGCTTCTGATATTGATGTTCCAATATTTTTGTGAAATAATGAACTGGAATTGATAAATGTTTAAGATCCGTTTTAGCTTCAATAATAGTTTTAATTGTCTCTTCTCTTATAGGAAATTTTAAATCAATTGTAATTCTTGATATATTTTTACACTTATTAAAAACATATTTCAATAAAATATTATTAACACTTGATTCAACTGGATTATTTTTATTAAATATAAGTAATTCCTTCATTATAGATTTTTTATAATAGTATTCTTCGTCAGCAAAAAATGTTTTTCCATCAGATAATATAAGTTCAATTTGTCTATTAAATATCAAAAAATTGAACTGTTTGGAAACACATTGCAGTTTAAAACAACTTACAAGTGATAAATAACTTAAGATTAATTCACATAAATCATCACCGAATCTTTCAAAACTATCTCTATTAAATTTATCTATAAACATATTTACAATGATTTAAATTTTTTTACTTAATTCAATATAATAATAATAATAAACTAGTCATGTTTATTTCGTAAAAATTTTAAAAATAAAATATTCCTTGATTATTTCAATATATAATTTACAACTCATAACTTTACAATAGAGTAATTTACAAAATATTATTATTTGAAGTATAACAAATCAAATAATTTCTTTGGACGTTAGATAGTAAATAATTATATTGGTTGAACAAAAAAGTTAGGAAAAAGTAATTTTATTGTTTTTTACTAATAAAATAAAAACAATTAATATTTAATTTATAATTTTTTAAATAAGTTTTAAAATAAAAATGTAATTTTAAATTATTTAAATTTAATATTGCCTTAGAGGATAGTTTATGTAATTAAATTTATTAATTCTTCATAAATATTCAAATTTTTTAATATAAAATTTTTTAATTCAATTAACAAAAATCTGCTTTCTCTTTTATTAATGATTATTAATTAAACTAATAATTGGTTTAATAACTATTTAATATTTTAAAGCTAATATATAAAAATATAATTGTTTTTAATTCCAATTATTAGTTTAATTCTTTCTCATAATAAATTTATTTGAAATATTTCCATTGATTTATTATTTTTATTTTAACTTATTTTTAGAAATAAATTGCAAAATTCTTGAATAAAATTATTATAGTATTGTTGGTTATTGAAAGATAGATTTTATTACTTTCCCCTTTATAATTTATTTTGTGTTTTTTTTATTATTTTATATATCTATTTATATTTGTTTTAGAAAACTGATAAATAATTTTGAGTTAAAAATAAAAAAGATTTTCCAAATTTTATAAATGATATGTATTGTTTTGAAAATATTAAATTATAAAACTGATTTATTATCTCTAATAATCAAGTTGTTTAGATAACTAAAACATAAAATATTAATTTTTTTAAATTGTTTTGATTTTATGTTTAATATAGTTCCAATAAGATTTGATGTTAAAACTGATGAGTTCAAAATGAAACTTTTTACATAAAAAACATTATTAGGACAATAAATTTTATAGTAATATTCAGAAATATTTATATTTTATATAAACATCTAATTAATCCAAGAATAATAAGTTTACGAAATTGTTTATCTATCTTTTTTAAAATTATTACTTATCAAAAAATTTATAAAATAATCTAATAAAAAAACATCGAAATTTTTTTAACAAAAAGATCAATTTTTGTTTGTTAATTAAATCTTATTTTTTTTAAAGTATAGCTGCTTTTTGAATAGTTATTAAATATCTATATAAATTGTAAAGATATTCTAATCAAACAGTAATAGTTAAGGGTATATTGTTAGCAGGAAAGTTATAGATATTTATCCGATGAAGGCGGAAAAAATAGTGAAAATTCTTCTGAAAACGGGTACAGTTCTTATTATTATACTTTTTAAAATTTGCAAACATTTTATGGACATTATGGTTACACACATATTTACGTTAACTTAAGCAAGTGTTTACACCAAAGGTCACATCAAGTATGTATCGTTATTAAACATTGGTTTATAGGAAAAAGGTTTTGATATCATTGATACATTTAATAAATATATTAATTAACTGCTAACAATTATAAATGCTTTTAAATTAAGCATATCTGCTGCAATAGCCTCTTGTTGATATTTCAAGCTGACAATAAAATTTTTTATATTTCTTTTCTTATTTATACTTAATTATTATAAGCATAGTTAAATTATATTTTTGTTCAAAATATACAGCAATTATAAAATAGTTGAATTATAAAATTAGTTATACTCAAATTTATTTATACTAAATGTTCATTATTATTCATATAAACAATTGAAAAGTTTATTTTTCTAACAAAATTTTACAAATTTAATAAAATTATTAAATGTTTTATAAGTTTAAGCAAAATCCCAAATATAAGATGTAAGCTGAAAAACATGAATATAATTTTTTTATTATTGATTTTATTTATGTCTTATTAAAATTGAAAACAATAAATTTTTCCAAATTTAAAAATCATAAAGAACTTAAAAATCAAAAAAATTAATTAATTGCCTTCTGTTATTTATGATTGATATAAAAATAAATTCAAACTTTTACGATTTAATATTTAACTTTTCTTAAGCTTTAATGCTTTATTTTAATTAGTTTTAATTTATTAAGTGATTTAATACAATACTGATTAAAATTAGTGTTATAATTTGTCGGACATATAAAATTATAAAATCGGCGGTCATTTTCGCTCAAAACAGAATTATTACCCAAATAAATTAAATTCGCTCAAATAAGGTTAATTGTTGCATTTTACCTAAATTGATTTTCTTATTTTTTAAGTTCATATTTGGTTGATTAAATCAATTAAGGCTTCAAATCATTTAAAATAAGTATTTTTTGCATTTAAAATTTATAAAAGAATTAAAAATTAGTTTATTCAAAAACAATATTAGGATTTAGTTATATTTTCGGTCTAATTCTTTAAATTGATAGGCGGTAATATTCGGTTTTATTATTTTAATTTAAGTAATTATTGTTTTTATTTAAATAATATAAACTAAATCTTATTAATAATATAAAATTTTAAATTGATAAATATTAAACTTTTATCTGAATTTAGAATAATCTAAATAAAGAAAAGATACAATCTAGACTCAAACAAAAATTTTTAAATAAGTGTAGATGTTTTGTTATTAATTAAATAAATTATATTAAGTTAATAAATAAGATAATTTAATATTTTGTCATGATTAAAAATATAAAATTTTTTTACATATTTAAATTAGTAATAAAATAATTTTTTTTTGAATTTCACTTTTATTTTTCTTAATAAACAGTTCCAATTAAATATGCAATAAAACAGATAATGTGTATTAAATAAAACTTAATATTTAATTAAAAATTAATACTTTATTCTACAATGATTTAATTTCATTCTCAATTTTTAATCAAAAATGTTTAAATATCCTTTATTTCTTATACATTTAAAGTGTGCATGGTTTTGAATAAGAAAATATTAAACCGTTTAATTTAAAAATTTGAATTAAAATATGAAAAAATTTATGGTTTTTAATTTATTGAGTTTTAACTAAAAAGCCAATTAACAAATTAATAGAAAACTTAATATTTATATTAGAGAATCACAATTAATATGCAAAACTCAGAGTGAATAAATAAGTAAAATATTTTAAATTTTATAGTCTTCAATATTATCTAAAATAAATAATATATATGGCTAAATTAATTTATTTATTAATAATTAAAAAGAATACTCAACTGATGATGTCTATTAAAAATTTTAAATATAAATGTAAATTTAATATTATTTGTTAATTTCTATTGGATAACTTCTTTAGGTAGGTTGAACTTTTTTTTACCTTATATAAGATAATGTAACGCATCTAAGATATTTATTTCTTTCAAAAAAGACATAATAAAGTGAGTATAACATTAATAAATTATGAAATTAAGGATTTTTATTTTAAAAACTTTTAAAAATTAATTTTAAAAGTTAATTAGTGTATTGGTTATCGAAGTCAATCTAATTTATTAAACAAATATTTTGGATAAAAACTATTAAAAGTAAGTAATCTTAATATTTAAAAATTATTATTAAGTACAATTAACATTCTTTTACAAAGTACAATTTTTATTACATTTGATAATTTAAAAATTTATTTAAACAAATTAAAGCATTATCTTAATAGAATAATTTAAATTTTATTTATTATTATACAAAAATAATAAATGTTATATTTTGAAAAAATTTGTAGAATAATATGGTTGATTAATGGATTTTCAACATAAAATATTGGTCGACAACAACATTTTTAAGAAGATAAACATAAAATAATGAATAATTTAAAATCATTTTATTATATTATTTATTTTTAAAAAATTTCTATATAACGTATGAATTAACAAATAACATTCTTTAATAAAGATGGGTGGGTGGGTGGGTCGGTGTAAAGTTTGTTGTTTGGTTTAGTTTTTGAGTGTGTTAGTAATTATTTGATTAATTCAATGTTATACTATGGACTTTTGGCGTTCTTATAAAATTGTTTTGTGTAATATTTATTTTTATTTTCATTTTTATTGTCTGTTTGTTTTAGTTTTTGCCGGCTGTTTGTCTGACCGTGTAAAATTTATGACAATAAAAGTTTAAATGTTAAATTTATGTTTAAATGTTAATAATTGTTTTAAATTTTATGCAAAACAAAATTACAAGAACATCAAACGTTTATAGTGTTATAGAAATACTGATTGTGTAACTAATTAAAAAATTTATAAATTATAAATTTATTTATAATAATACATTATGTAATGATTATTTTATATCATAATATAATGGTTAATCTTAATATTTTAAAAAAATGTTTTTTATATATATTTTTCGTTAATTTTAATAATAAACAGTTATATTATATTTTATATTAAAACAAAATTTAAATCAAATATTTTATTAACTGTTTTATAGTTTATCTGTATTTGACATATAAATGTTTTAGAATTTCTATTAAATAAAATCAAATAAAAAATCTGTATTTAAAAATTATTATCATATCTGAGTAAAATATATTATTTAAAATCAGATTTTAAAAATTCATTTTCTTTCATAATTAGATAAATACTGATTAAGGCCTTGAAAATCTTTAGTTATCTATTTGTAAATAGTTTTAATATAACTTAAATATCTCAAAATATGCTATTTTAATTAAACTTCTAACTAATTTTTCTAACTATTTTATTTTATTTCTAACGGTTTCAAAATTTTTAATATTATTGGCTAAATTATCGTCGAAATCCAACCAGTGTTTTTATATATATTTAAAAAAGGGGTAAATATATATGGATCTATTCAAAAAAAATTCAAATTTTTTGATTAAAATAATCGAGCAGGAAAAGAATATGTATTATCAATTAAATTTGACAAAGTTGAAATTTTTCAAATTTGTACAATTTTTTAGTAAAGTTGTCTAACTAATTGGTTATTTATTTCTAACTATTCATAAACTATTTTCTACAATATTTTCTTACGATTTTTATTTGCTGATGTTTAAAAATTTAATCGTTTAAAAAGGGATAAAACACTAGTTTAAGTAAAAATTAATAATAATTATTTTAAGTTAAATTTGTTTTTATCGAAACATTATTTATTTTATAAGTGCTTTTAAAGATGTTTTATATATTTAAATAATTGCTATTATATGAGTAACTCTGATCCAAAAGCCCCTAAAAATAATACTGCTTGATATAAATTGTTTCATTATTTTATTGAATTTCATTAAAATTATAATAATAAAAGTTTAAATAAAAAGGATTTGTTAGTAAATAATTCTTTGTGTTACAGCATCAAATCAAAATTTTTTAAAATAAATGTATTATAAGAAATGTCAAATCTTTAAATGTTTATCGATTATTCGCATAAATTAATTCGCATTAAAGATTTAACTTATAAGTATGGTTTTTTTAATCACAAATTATATTATATAAATACTTTTCATTTTTAATATTAATTAATAAATCAGTTTTTTAATTTATTTAAAAAAAATATTTATTAAAAAATTATTTAATAAATAAAATTTTGAATTTGTGAAGTTAATATAATGGATTAATTAAGAATTTCAATCTTAAAATTATTCTATTGATTTAAATGATTTTAATAAAAGAATTATATTATTAATAATTTAACTTTGAAAATATTTTAAAATGTGTAAAATATGTTTAAGCTAATATTAAACAAGAAAGAGTATGAACATACACAATGAGCTCACTTT
>JAQGAW010000840.1:0-23678 GCA_034698025.1 Phthiracarus crinitus
CTTTAAAATATCAAAAATAGCGTTAAAATATATTAAATTATGCTAAAAATAGGATAGAATTGGATAATCTATTGTTTTAAACAACATAATAAAAACTATTTCAAGTTAAAACCATTCACACTCGTAATCATATTATTATATATAATACTTTTGAGTGTCCGCTTAACAACAACTTATGTGATGTTTACGCGACGAAAGCTAAATCGCAAATGAATCGAAATTCATAATACACTCACTGAAGTGCTAATTACAACAATATATTATAAACTATAAATTTTTTTGATTAGAATAATATTTAGTAAAACTGCTAAAAAACAAAAAAAAATATAATTTTGCAACAATATTATAAATAAATTAGGCGCCAAAAATACTTAATACAGAAAAAATTTGAATATAATATTGAATTAAAATATAATATAAAACAAAGTGAGCTCATTATGTATGTTCATACTCTTTCTTGTTTTAATTTATATTTATTCTTTGATTTATAGGATATTTCTTATAAAAATTTAATTCTAATTTTAATGCTATTTTTTAAAAATTTTATAGTTTTTTAGCTCTTATTTTATATACTATAAAATCTTTTATTATTAGGCTCTACTAATATGTATCAAATGTGACAAACAATGCACTGCACTGCTTTTAGATGTTGCCTTTTTAAAGAGATCAGGGAAAACTGATACGAAAAGTTGTTTGAAATAAAACTATTTTATGCTAGCGCGAGCTTCAAATATTTTTATAAGCTAATACATGAAAAAGAGGAATAACACAAACTACGTTCTTAAATTTTCTATTATATTAATTTTCCATCAGATTGCCATTCCTGAACCGCTCAAATGATTTGCTTAAGACTTTTTCCAATCGAATTCATATATAATAAGCTTTCAAACGACATATATATTGTTAACAGTTCCAATTGATCCAAATTTAATTTGGTTTGGATCAATTAGAACTGTTAACAACATATATGTCGTTTGAAAGCTCATAATTAGAGGAATCGATTGTACTTATTCTTAAGCAAATCGTACGAGTGGTTCATGAATGGCATAATGATTACAGAAGAAAATAATTGATTATTTTATAACGTGGTTTATGTTTGATAAGTTATATTTAATACTATTGCGTTCACTATAATAGGCTAAAACGCTTGCATTGGGTCAAAACCTTTACGTTCGTTTTAGTGAAAAGTTGTGAGACAAGTTTTAGCTCTGTTTGCGATTTTTAAAAAAGGCAACATCTAAAAGCAGTGCAGTGCATATAATCTGTAGCGCCGAACAGTATAAGTTTTGTCACTTTTAGAAATTAACATTTATTTTAAATAAATCATTTTATAATTATAGAATTAAAATTTGTTAAATAAAAACATTATTTTCCATAAAGCTATACGTTAATCGTTATACGGGTTAAAATATAGCGGTTTTTTAATCACACGGTTTTGTTTTTTAAATGATAGCTTTATTTATTAACTTAGAAAAATTAAATTATATAAAAATAAGGCTAAAATATGGAAAGTTTTATTAAATATCAATATAATTCACTTTTAAAATTCGTCCAATTAGACAATGTATAGAATAATTAACTCTCGAACAATTTTTAATTCTTGTTAAGCTTTTTGATTTTTAATGTTATAACTAAGTATGTGTTTTAGCGGTAACTCCCTTTTTTAATAAGGACTTGTAATCTTAATGGAAATGCTTTTATAAACGATTAATAAAAATTATATAAATTTAGTTTTCAAAAATTTTAACATTTTCAAGGTTTTTTTAAATATCCATCTTTTAAGAAAATTGTCCATAATTTTCCCGTTTTAACTAATTATTTCATAAAAAAACTTTTTAATAATTGAAAAGTTATTTCATTTTTAAGAATGAACTTTTATTGTCAGAAAAATATAAGAAAAGGTCGGTTAATGGTTGAAGAACAGTAAAATTCGATTACGTTTTCGGTTGACATTTTATTTAAAAAACGAAGTATATTTGATTTCTTATAAATATCAATATTAACTCAAATTAAATTTCTTCTCTCTCCGTCATAGCCTATTTTTACTGAGTTTGCCTAACAATAAATAAAAATTTTCTAACAATTAAAAACATTGTTTCATAGCAAAAAAAAGTCAGATGTTGAACATTAAAACAATATTTAATGGAAATATTAAATTATAGAAAACGTAAAACGGGTTAAAATATAGCGTGTTTTTAGCACACTTTGTCCAAAGGAGCTATTGTATTTGACATATTTATATGTATGTCTGTCTGTCTGTAGACCGGTCTTTATATTTATTAAGGGATTTTTTGTTTATGTTTATTAAGGGATAGGAGTCTATTTTATTGAAGATGGGAGTCTTTTTTAAGTGATAAATGTTATAAAATGTGATAAAAATTAGCCAAAAATGGTAAAAAATGTCACAAAATTGCTTATAATTTTCTAAAAATGACAAATAATAAACTAAAAAAGGACTTAACTTTGGTTAAAATAACCAAAAATGGCTTTAAAATCTATTATATAATGTTAAGAATAGGATAAAATATTGTTTAAAATAATATCAGTAAAACTATTTCGAGTTAAACCAATCACACGCGTAATTATATTCGTTTATATAATACTTCTGTGATGTTGACTCGACAAAAGCTAAAACACAACTGAATCAAAATTCTCAATACACTCACTGAAGTGCTATTTACAACAAAATATTATAATACTATTAATTTTTTTCATTAAAACAATATTTAGTAAAAGTAATATCTTCTTAAAATCCAAAATAAAATATAGTTGTTAAACAATATAACAAATTAATTAAATGCCAAAAATATTTAATACACAAAAATTTGACATTACTATTGATTTAACTGTAACACAAAGTGAGCCCATTATGTATGTTTAAACTTTTTCTTGTTTTAATAATAACTTTAGTTATTAAATTAAAAAATTAAGTTATATGAATATAATGCTAAATTATGGAAAATCTTATCAAATATCAATTTAGCGTCCATTCATTTTTAAACTTCGTTCAAGTCGACGAAGAATAGCATAATTAAAACAAATTTTTATAATTGTTTGGTTTTTTATTTTTAATGTTATAACTAACGATGTGTTTTAGATGTAAATCCCGTTTTTAAAAAGGATTTGCGATCTCAATGGAAATGCTATTATAAAAGATTAACTTTTTTTAATTAAAATTATTTAACTTTAATTATCCCAATTATCACGTTTTCAAGGATTTTTTAAATCTTCAAGTTTTAAGAATATTATCCACAATTTTCCTGTTTTTACTAATGTTTTGAAAGAAAAATTTTTAATAATTGAAAAGTTAATTCATTTTTAGGAACGAAATTTTATTGTCAGAAAAATATAAGAATTCGGTCGGTTATTGGTTGAAAAACAGTTAAAGGTTAAGATTTCGGTTGACATTTATATTTAAAAAAAACGATGTATATATGTATGTAATATTAACTTGAGTAAAATTGAGTCTATTTTTTTGCCTTTAGAAAAAATTTGATAAACACTTTTTTTACCACGCCCCCTCATAAAACTCCACAAAATTAAACGATAATTTTCGAAAATTTAACCAAAATTTAAGTAGTTTCAATAACTCATTTGTTT
Organism: Phthiracarus crinitus; assembly: GCA_034698025.1. NCBI lineage: Eukaryota > Metazoa > Arthropoda > Arachnida > Sarcoptiformes > Phthiracaridae > Phthiracarus > Phthiracarus crinitus. Next base: position 3,601 of record JAQGAW010000840.1, read on the forward strand.
TCATCATAGTTATCAAAACTCAAATCCTTTAGGGGGTATCAGATCCATAAAATCTAAATTTATTTTGGGGGGGTCAAAACCCATCAAATTAACGAAATATTTTTCGGCTTCGGACAAAAAATTATTTTCAAATTTTTTTCCATGACATAAGCCTAAACCACGCCACTCAAAAAACTTAAAGAATTTAAACGATAAATATTTGAAATTTTTTCAAAATTTAAAAGCTTCACAAAAAATCATCGGTTTTAATGCACAATATTTTCAATAGAATTTAAATTTTTTCTCCTCCCTGAATTTTCATAATTTTTTGTGGAGGGGTCAACTTTTCCAAAATTCTTGGGTGGTCAGCCCTGAGCAAGCACTCCCATCTGGGTAACTATGGTTTTAAACCACAATTTTTTAAAAATACATATTCGCATTAATACTAATGAATGAAAACATGTGATTTATGAATTTCGGTTGAAAACTTATATTCGTTTTTTACAGAAGTTGGAAACTTAAAAAATAGGTTAATTCGGTTAAACATAACAATGACTTAAAATCTTTGTTTTCGAATAGAAATTAATAATATTAACTCTAATCTAACTTTAAAATATTAAATATCCGCTCTTTATTCATTTTACAAAATAATAAATTATTTAGCTTATAAAAAACAATTAATAATAGAGTATCTTAATATATAACAGGATATATTAAATAGAATAAAAATTCATTCTGTTTCCAAAGTGCTACAAAGCTTACCAAAATTGCAACATTTATTTTAAAAATTATGTTCCAATTTTTTATAATAAATAAAAAAGTATTTTTTCTTATATCCTTTCAAATTTTGATTTATTTGAAACAAAATATAGCTTTTAAAACAAATTTTTATTTTCCCGATTTCCAGTTCGTTTATGATACTTTTTAATCCCGATTTTCACATCCATTGTTAAAAATCTTTTTAATAATTCATGTTATCCGCAATTTTATGAGAAATAAAAACAATTTTGTTTATTAAATTTTCGGTCAATAAAATTTATGAAATATATTAGCTGTAATTTGATTTAATAGTTATTATTATTATGTTTTTATTAAAAAATCAAAACCGTGTAATAAAAAAAACTTGTATATATATATTTAAAAATGTGAATAAAATTGTATAAATTATTTTACAATATTCTCAGAAAACTAGATTGATAGATTGATTTAAAAATTTTAATTCATTTTTATTTTAGATTTTGCAATAAATAAGTTACCTTTTGACATTTTTAAACAAATAATAATTTTGTTATTTTAGATTATTATAAGCATTTTTTAACACACTTAAATAGATTTTAACCATAGTTGACAAATTATTGATAGGATTCAGACCAAAATATTTTATAAAATTCTGTAAGTCGAATACTTATAATATCAAATTGTTTTTTATTAAAAACCAACAAGATTTAAAAGTGCGGTTAATTTTTCCATAATTAGTTTAATTATAATATTTTTTGGGCCAAAAATTATTATTATAAAGCTATTTATTTGTAACTAGTTTTTAAACCAATTTACTCATATTTATGACATTTTTATGGCAAATTAGCTTAAGATTAAACAATAAAATCTAATTTTCTATTAATTGGTATTGAAATAAATAAATAAATAATTATGCAAAACTACATTAGAAAAAAAGTCTGTATTTTTTTGGTAGTTGACGCTCAACGCATTTAATTAATTTATTTTTAAATCGATTGTCAATAATGAATTTTGAAGAAAAGTTATTTGTAAATATTAAAAAATTTTAATCTAGATTAAAGCTTCAAATTCATTAATTTAAAATATTAAAAATTTAGTTCTAATCAGTAAAACTTTATTTTCTAAATGTAAGAACATTAAAATCTCAATAAAATTTATAATATTAATAATTATTTAATGCATCAAAGGAAATTTAATACTTAGCAAACATAAAACTATTTTGTTTATAAAAAATAAAAATTTTAATTTCATAGTTTGAAAATGCAGTTAGTTTTCGGTTATCGAAGTTTATAACTCCGCGTTTTACTAAGAATATTTTATATTATTAACGAAGGACACCGCTTACATATTTGATATTTTCTTCAATTGAAAGAAAGAAATAGTTTTTAAAGCTTTCATCATCGATTTTAACGCAAGTTTTAATATTTAATTCGTATTGGACTTTAAGAAGTTTGAAACTTTATTTTATACAACAAAAAATACACAATTTCAGTGTAATTAGTATGTCTTGCCAGACACTAGTGTTTCGTTTTCTTTACAGAAAACTTTATTTTTTTACAAATAAATGATTTCTCGAAAAAGTTTGAAAACATATTTGCAAAACATCAGACATACATCATTCAAGTTTCGAATTGAAAAGGCAATAGAGTAAGCTTTGGTGAAACATGTATTCAAAAATCTTTCTATTCATATTAAAGTTTCAACTGCGAAATATTACCTTCAGAAAGATTGTATATATTAATTTTTAATTAGCAGTTTCGGCTCATTTAACATAATGCCCGATTTAAACATATTTGTTTAAAAATAATACTGTTCACGTACTACTGTATTATAGTGCGCAACGGGCGCCCGATTTTTCGGGCCCCCGCTAGCCCCTGACAAAATGTATCGGGCTTTATCGGGTTTGGGTCTTTAGTTTGAAAATTCTATTAAGACCGGATGTTTCTTTTAATTATTAAAACCCGAAAACGATTTAAAGTTAAAATTTTATTTAAATATATTTGATGCTAAAAATAATCACAATTTATGTATTCATTGTTTTTTAGGATTTTAGATATTATTTATTATTGTTTTTATAAATTTAGTGTTCTGAGATGATACGGGTAGGATTTTTCTAATTTAAATTTGTTGGGCTTTTTTTCGGGAACGGGCCTATGCCTTTAGGGCCATCATCGGATTCGGGCCTGAAAATTTTCATAATTTCGGTATCAGACATATCAAACTCTACATTTATTATTACTTACTAATTTATAATGTTTTCGAAATAATGTTAATTTAATAGTTAATGTTACTGAATTTTACTAAAGAAAATATTAATCAACACTTTATTATTCAGCGCAATATAAAGTTTGATTAAAATGTAACTTAAATAAAAAAGTTATATGTCCACTGATTCTATCAAATTATTTTTTAATCAAAATATTCTTAATGATTTCAATCTCACATTTCAAACTCACACTAAAGCTTTAATTTGTACAAAATAAATTAAATTATTAATGATTGTTAATATACTGTAAACGGTTACACTCCATAATAAATATTCCAAAATTAATGGCACTAATCCGTAAAAATTAAGAAAGTTCAAATTACATTTTAATCTCTAATCATATTTGTACTGTACTTAAAATAAATTGGGTCAAAGTTTTATAGATTTATTCGTGACACACTTTCAAAGGGTTAAAGTAAGATTATATCAAATGAGGTTAATAAACAATAAGTCATTTCACGATACATAATCTCTATGTCGTTTATTTGATATAAAGTATGCTATTTTTATAAAATTTTTTTATGAAATAAATGTTTTATTAAATAAAAATTTTAAACCGTTTTTAATCCACATATTTAAAGTTTATTTTACAATAGGGGTTGAAGGGAGTTTAAGGTCCAAAGGGGTTTAGCCCCACCCCACCCCTACATGTAGTATATCATTGAACTCAGCTCGATTAGAGGAGTTCAATGAAACCGGTCCCGACCCGATCTGACAACTCCCGAATCCGATCTGGCCAATTCCCGAACCCGAGGTCATGACCCGACATGTTATACCTCGTCGGATAGGTCTTGACATTTGAAGTCTATAGACACCATACACACCCCCGCTGACCCCCCTGTACCCACTTCTTTTAGTTAATGCTATTATGTTTTTTTTCAAACTCTAAATGCATAAAAAATCACTTGACATTAATTGTAGTAAATAAATATTGATATCTTTAACCTGTTATAAATTATTTTTTTCAAAAGTTATTTTTAAAAGTGTAGTTTAATATGGAATTCTTAAAGTTTTAATAATAATTTTTCTATTATTAAATTGAATATAATCTTCAATTAATGATTTATAAATAAATGCACGTTTCGGATAAATACCGATTCTTCTAATATTTGGACAATTATGGATAAAAGTGATTATTTCATCAGTAGTATTAATGATGTTACCATAACAGTCAAATTCATCCATAGAACCAATTTTTAATTCAAATAAATTCGGAATTTCTTCTAAACATTTCATAATATTAATAAAATCTTGTTTGTTTATATATTGATATACACCGAAATCAATAGACTTTAATTGTGGTAAATATTTATGAATATTTTCAAACCATAAATCGTTCTTATATGGTTCATTAGGTTCTTCTATCCCTTCGGGTATATCTGATGTAATTATTAATTTTAATTGAGTTAAATTAACACATTTTTGTAAAAATTCAAAATTTTCGTGTAGTTTATAATCTTTAATAATTAATTTTTCAATAGAATGAAATATATTATTAAATGCTTCATTTAGTGGTTTATTAAAATTCACGATCTTTAATACTTTTAAACGTAAATCTTTTAATCCAATTTGTTTTAATAACTCAATTCCGTTTCGGTCATCATTTTTATATAAATAGCAATAAAATTGACAGCAAAGATATTCTAGATTTTCAATTTGTAACAAATGAATTGCTGTATGAATATCTAGTTTAAAAAAACAAACACTTAATGACTTTAACTGGTACTTGAAATGATCGATAAATGTTATGAATTTTTGATCATAAACACCATAACCACCAATTGTATCGATATTTAAACAAAAAAATGTTTGTTCGTCAAAACATCGATTAAAGTAATGGTCAATATATTCAGTTTTTATAGTTTTAATTTTTGGACATAAAAGTAACAATGGTGTGATTATATCACGATCAAAGCAGTTATCAAATTTAAGTGATTCCAAGTTTTTAAGGCATTTTAATGCTAAATTTTTCCAACAATCCATTGAAAAATTTGATGAAATTGTTGAATTACATATACCTAAATGCTTTAGATATTTAGATGATTTGCTTATTATATTAATGGCATCATCGCATAATATATTTTTACCATTAAAAATAATATGATTAATATTTACGCATTTATTCATCACATATTTTAAAAAATCAAAATTAAGAGATATGTTTAATTCTCTTGAACCATAGTTTATAAATAATTGTTTAATTATTGAATTATTATAATACTCTATATTTGGTCGATCATTAAAAAATCTCGATCCATCACTTATCACAAGAATAAGTTGCTTATTAAACACTAAATGATTGAATTGTTTGTTAACGCATTGCAATCGAAAACAATCACTTATTGGCAAATATTGTATTATTATTTCACACAAATCATCACCAAATCTATCAAAACTATCACATTTATACTCATTCATTGAACATATACCTTAATCAAAAATGTTATAAATTATATTATCTATTTAATCACTTATTTTTGATTTAAAATATAACTAAAAAGTGTAAATAAAAATAATTAGGAAAGAGTATTCCTTATCAATTAATCATTTTTACACATTAACATAAAATTTAAAAATCATATCTTTTTATATTGTTAATAAGAATAGGTTGCATTTATAATCATTATATAGATTCAAACTCAAATAATTATTCAGTATTTAGAGCTTTTGATAGACTTTGTGCTTAAAACTTATTCAAAATATAGTTTCACTTGAAATTATTCTATTTATATGACTTTCTTAGATCGTAATTTAGGTCAAAGTATTAATCTGGTTTTCGATGGTTAATAAATAAAGTATGTTACTCTTGAATGGAGATTTTCAAAATCGCTGAAATAACTTTAAAATAATAGCTTTCATCTAATTTAACGTTTTTTAAAAACTCATAAATTTAAAATTAAAAAAATAACTTTTAACCAATTATTAACTATTACTAAAAGAAAAAGTTGTTGGTAATTCTTGACCTTAAATATTTAATAATTTTTTAAAAATAAATCAGTTTAATACCACATTACAAATTGGTTTAATAGCTCTTTGTAAAATAATGTTTTTATTGAACAAATTTTAATTCTGTAATCATAAAATGATTTATTTTAAACAACATAAATTTCCAAAAGTGACAAAACTGAAACTGTTCAGTGCTTAAAAGATTAAATGCAATGTTTGACATATTGATACATATAAACAGAGCCTCAAAATAATAGAATTTATAGGATACAAAACTAACGCAATAAAATTTTAAAAAATTGCATTAAAAATAGAATTGATTTTCTAAGAATTATCCAATAAATCATAGAATAATTTTAAATTAAAAATAAAATTGAAAATTTTGTAAAATAAATTTTTATTTTTATTTATTTTGTTTTGTGATTCATGTGCATATAAAATACAGACATCGCGTATGAAACAAAAAAATAACAAATGTTATCATTTTGAAGCTCTATATACAGATGATGTCAATTTGACTTCGTAAGGTGCAAGGATTGGATTAAAATCTACATATAGATCCGATTAAATTTCATGCAAAGGATTAGTCATTTCACACCTGTTTGTTAAGTATTTCAAATAATATCATATATCGTGCAAAATTTTGTATATATTTAAACAGTGAATTATTTTGAACATTTATTATGAATTTTTCTCTCAATGTAAATATGGAACCATTTTAATGTGAACAATGTTTACATTAATTGTAATGTTAATCTAATCCTTGCACCTCATGCAGTCAAATTGACCTTATCTGTATTTGAAATAACTAGTTAAATCAGTTAAATAAAACAGTTTTACAGATGATATAGAAAACTTTCATGCTATTTTTCTGAATGAATGGTTCTTAGGAAATCCATATATATAATCTCATTCGACTGTTTTTCTTTATTGATATTTCTAACAAGTGGGCAAAAAATAAGAGATTTTATTAAACATGTTTGCCAGAAAGGCTGGAATTAAAATAGTTTATTTTAAAAGAATGTATGTAGAAAGCAGTATTAATAATTGTCTTTGAAGTATTTTATAATTAAAAGCCATTTGTCAACTCAAATTTTTTTAAAAATAAATCAAATAAAGTGTACCTAAATTTTATCGTGGCTTTATCAACGTTATTATTTACGAAATTAAATGTCACGTTATTCATATAATTGAGACACTCTTTATAGTGAAACACTTAAAATAAATTTACTCGAATTATTTTATTAAAGTTAAAACAAGGGGAAGGGAATTTTTAATTAGCCCCACACAACCCTGAAATAATGCCTTTGATAAGAGGATTATAATGATGACCCATTTTCAAACCCGGATTATACAAATCGTGTTAAGTGTTTCTAACACTATTTTAAAATATTTTAAAGAAAGTGATTATTTTATTGATATCATTTCAATATTAGTACTTAACATTGAATGAGAAATAGAGTACAAGAAAGAAAAAAGTCACGCTTTATATACATGTGTGCTCTATTGTATTAAAATTTTTCGTGTCAAGGTTTGTGAACTCAACTATATTGTATGTGTGATGTCATAAGAACTCATAAATATTTGACGAACATGTTTGATAAAATCTTTAGTGGTATAAACTGGAAAGTTTTATATCTTGATCCCAAGGACTCGGCAAAAATAGAAATAATTTTTTAAGCATTAATTTAATAGTAATTTATGGGATTAATATTGTTTGCATGCATTTTAAGTGCAAATATGTTACACATAACTACGTTAATTATAGCCATTGTTTGGACCAAAGGTCACAGCAAGTTTATGTGTCATTTAAAAACAGTGGTTTGTGTGAAACGTGAGATAACTACGAACTTCTTTTACGAGCTGCTTTTAATAAATAAATTAATTAACCGCTAAAAATTATAATTGTGTTTAAATGTAGCAGTTTAGTGTTGTCTTAATTTTTAAAATCAAAAATAATTTCGTATTTTGATTTTGATTAATCAAAATAGAGATAAACATTTAAAACACAAACAAAATGATTTTAAAGGTGTAATATACAATCAATATACAATTTTAAAAAATTTATTTAAAAATCAAAATAAATTGAACATTCAAATTATTTTTGATTTTAATTTTGAATTTGCAAAAAAAAATATTTTTAAAAATTGTTTATTTTTTGTTGAATTTTTTCCCGACGATAGTATAAACTAAGAAAAACACAACGTTTTAAAAGATAAAAGATTAATTGTGATTGAATAAACCACTGTCTACAAGTATAAAAATATTTTAAAACATATTTAGACAGTTTCATAATGGATATATTTGTTAATATAAGATAAAAGTTTAAATAAAATTTAAGGGTCACAATTTATCGGCTGGCTATGTTGTCAGAAATGGTTTACGAACACATTTCTGGGAAAAATAAGATTAATGAAAATTAATTGGGGATTGTTAACAAAATTTTATTATACGCTTTAAAACTATTCCCTGTGTAATTATGGATACATTTTGAGGTCAAAGATGATCAACCAGTTATTATATATGAGGAAGAGTTTGACAAAAATGGAGAAAAGCTGATGTACGAACAAAAATTACAACACGAACATACTTTCACTAGTAATACATCAAATAATCAATCGATAAATTGTGCCACAAAACATAGTATTATTTAAAAGTTTTAAAAGATTTTTGCTTACTGGACAGTATTTCGATTATCCAATTAATAGTAGATAATATTTCGTGATAGCACTCTATCACATCATCAGATCCAATAATTCATTAAAAAATATGTGCACAAAATAACTCATTTCAAATGAATAACTAATTCAATGATTGTTTAAATTATTTTTATGATTCATTGAATGTTTATATTAAAGTAAAATGTTTAGCTCTCGTAATATAATATTTAGGTATTTAGAAAAAGATATTCAAATTACTTCACAAACTTTATTAAAACAGCAAATCGATTAACTATTATTATTTGTTTAAATCTTTATATACAGTCCTATAGTATTATTTAGTTTTGTTTTACTTCCAAATTTTAATTTTGCGTTTCTTTAACTTTTACTATTTCAAAAGTTTTATTTAAATTGTATTTTACTTTAACTTTTAGTTTTCATTTTAATTTTAATTGTATTTCGTTATCAATATATTTAGCAACAAATCCCTTCAAGTAGTGACTGATTTCGAGACAAAATATTAAATTAAGACATGAATTGTAAATTTTCTAAAAAATAGTTTAAAATTTATTAATAAATTTAAATAATAGACGCTTAGTATAGATATATCATTAGTTAGTTAAATATTTTTTATGAAAATTTATATATTTTTGAACTTTTTAAAAAAATTTATGCTTAATTATTATCAACTCTAAGTTGAGCGAATTAAATAATTTTTTAAAATCAACTTATATAAAAATAAATTTAATTTATTGTGTATATAAACGCTGTATCAAATAATATTATCAATAAAATAAAACTGTAATATAAAATAATTAAAATATAACTCCTTAATAACATGCTGTTCTTGTTTTATTTTTTAAATAAAAAAATTTATTTTAATTTTATAATTAAATTTTTAATTAATTATTATTGTTTTTTGATTAATTTTACAAAAGTATTTTAAAAAATACTGGATAAAATTAAATTGTTTTTGAAATGCAAAAAAATATGTATAAAAAGTTTAAATTCAATTTACAATAAAATTAGTGTTGTTTTAACTTTTGAAAGTAAAAGTTATGAATTTTCTTACTTTTTCTTTTACTTCAAGTAAAAGAAAAAGAAAAGTAAAATTAAAATTTTATAAAAATTAAAAGTAAAATACAAGTAAAACTTAAAAATTAATAAAAAGTAAAAGTAAAATACAAGTAAATTGAAACAAAAGAAGTAAAAGTAAAATTCAAATTATTTTATGTAGAATATCAGTCGATGTATATAATAAATAGCAACAATTAAGAGCTCAAAGTATTTTTAATAATGCGTAAATGATTTCTAGACTATATTTTTCTGTTAAATAATATAAGAGAGTAAAAAAACAATATATTTTATATTATAAGTAAAAGAATAAGTAAAAGATAATGAAATAGTAAAATAAAAGTAAAATTAAAAATTTTGAAAGTTAAACAACACTAAATAAAATCTGTAAAATTTTTAAAATTTGTAATATTATTAATAATAATAATGATGAATGCATAAATGTTTTAAATTGTTTATATCATATACAAATTAATTACAATTATAGTTTATTGATAAAAGAGTAAATCATAGTACTTATGTCTAAGGATTTTAAATTATAATTTAAACCTATTTTTCTTTACAATTTTTATAATTTATTTGCAATATAGTCAAATAAAAATATAAACAATGATTAACATCTTAATTAGCAAAAAGTTTAAAATTTGTCGAAACATGGAAAACTTCTATTTTATGCGCTTCTCAATAAACCGGAGATGATGTGTCCTCACGTATAAACTATTTTCCGTTGTCGAGCTGACATAAATTGTCAACAAGATAATGGTTCAATATTTGTCCAGCTGATACGTTAACTATTTTAAGTGATATACTTATATGTAGAGAAATATGTTGACTTTTCTTTTCGTATTCAAGTTTATTAAACATGAACAATATTTTCGTTGCTTGATAACATCGCATGTCTTTATGTCAAAAATTCCATTTAATTTTACCTATTTAAATTTGATTTTATTGAAAATATACTATGGTGCAAATTGAGCTAATTATGAATGTTCATTCAATTTACTTGTCATTTAAAATTTATATTCATATGTTACCTAGTTAATAGTTATGGGTCTAATTTGCTAACTTTATTCTATATTTAGATTTTGAATATTCTTTACTTTTAAATTCAAAAATTTAAATTTTTTTATTTTGTAATTGAATATAAATATTAACTGTAATTAAAATTTCACACAACAAGTTTAATGTTTTCTGGTTTAAGTTTTATTATTTATTTTGTTTAATATAATGATAATATAATAAAAAAATTGATTACATTTCATAAAAAAAAATAATTTATTAATGAAAATTTTTTTCATGTAAAAAAGTCTGTAAATGAAAATACTTTTTCTATATAATGAGAAAATATAGTTTTATAACACTAATAAATCAAAGTGTATCAAATGTGTTTGTACGTACATATATTGTATTGATCTTACAAATATTGAAGTCATTATATGTTTAAATACAGATTAACCTAATATTTTCTATTTTCCAATACTATAAAGTTCACACTACAATCTGCAAAATTTATCTCTAATTTGAAAATAGCATTTTAAATAGACTACTGCTAATATGTTTCTACTAAGCATTTTCATTAAACTTTTACAAGTATAAAAGTAAAATTAAAATTTTGTATTTAAATATGGATCGTTTTACAGTTAGTTATTTTTGGCATATGTTGTCAGTCAGTTTAACTCTGAGGCATTTCAGTGAATTAGTGCAGTACTATACAGATAAGGTCAATTTCAAAATATACAGTGCAAGGATTGGATTAAAATGTAAATATAGATCAGATTAAAATTCTTGCAAAGGATTATTCATTTCACACCTGTTTGTTAAGTAACAATATCACACATAGTACAAACTTTTTATATATTTAAACTGAGAGTTATTTCGAAAATTTTTATATTCTATTAATAAAACTAAATAATTTAAATAAAAGTTTTTGAAGAAATATTATTAATTTTTACAACTAGATAACTTGCACACCTTGTATAGCGCGTACAATTAATTTTTTAATAATTTCAACATTTTTCCTTAAATAACGCGCGCGTTATACACAGAAACTTACGAATTAAAAGATAGTAAAAACAGCAAAATAAACAAATATTGAGCTAAACATATGTAAAAATATGAAATATTCATAAAATAAGCTAAAAATGATATAATAATTATCGATAAAAGCCTTAAAAAATAACTACAATTAAAGAAATGCTAATATACAGTAAAACAATGGATTTCTTTTAAAACTTATTTATTCTTAGTGAAGCTATTTGCTACTAATTAAAATGAAATTTTATGAAATATAATTTCCAAGAAAGTTTTCAAAGTATTGATAATTTTACAAAAGATAGAAAATGTTTAATTTGATATTTAAAATTTAAACCGTACTTTTTAAATAATTAATAATAATTTTCCTATTGTTTGAACGTATATAATCTTAAATTAAATTTATATTCAAATGATTTTAATTTTATCTTATAATGAGTTGAACATTTACCCTAAACTTTCATTTATACAATGAAAAAATTGATTTTTATTTAAAAGTTGGTTGTGGGGGGTATGAATGGAGTTCGGGATATACACACATAGGTTTTTCTATTAGTATTTTATTTTGTTTGAAATAGAATACAAAACAAAAATTAAATTCGGTTGTTTTTAATGCCTTTAGATTGTATATTATCCCATCAATTGTCACAATTTAATTAAAATGTATAATATAAATGCAAACTATTTACACGTTACACATTATTTTCATTAGTAATCACAATATTTCAGGATTAAATATTTGTCGTACTTTATGTATTCCAGTTAAACACGAAGTGCGGGCTAAACATGGAGTACGGGCTATACAATAAATAAAATTAATTTTTATCAAACTATATGTGTGCGGAATATACATGATAGCGGGCTATCGTTGAAAATTTAGGGTATAATAATATCTAAAGTTTAGGTTTTCTTTATTTAATATTTATTTTATAAGAATAACTAAAATAACATAAATAAGAAAGGATAACAAATAAATTGTTACAATAAATCCATTGATTTAGTAAGAAGTATCTTCAAATGCACTTTAAAATAAAAATTATGTAAAGAGAAACCAAAATCTTAAGATATTATGTAGAGTATGTGACCCTTATTCATAGCTATTCGTTAAATATATTTTACTTTTAGTCATTACTGTTACCTTACGAATACTAATGTATTAAACGTTTGCTTTATAACACGTTTGTATAACTAATGCATTTATTCAATAAAGTATTTCAAGGCTTGAATGCTAACTGTTTTGCTTAACTGTTTTATTACCTATACTTAACATTATATTCCCTCTCTTGAACATTGTGGTTCAGGCTTCGGTGGTATCACATGGTTTTTCGGCGTATTCTTCCTCAGTTGTAAACGTCGTCACTTACCTAAACGTCCGACAACTACTGTCACACATTAAAATTTTGGCGCAGTTGGTAGGATATTCAAACGGCGTCTTTATCAATAATAATCTACGAGATGTCTACATTCTTGGGAACGATTTCGGCTTTCGATCACAAGACATTGAAATTCTCGAATTACGTCACACGTCTTGAGGCTTTCTTTTCTGCGAAAAACGGGTCAATGAATTCGTATTGATTATGGGAGAGACTATGTTTGTTCTCGTGGTCAACCTGAAGACCCGATGAAGAAGACATTTATCGAATTTGTTCAAATGTTACGTAACAACTACGAGCCACCTTCACTTGAAGTAGCACAGCCTCATACTTTTCTTGCACGAAGACAGAAAATCCGTGAACCATTATCCGATTTCGTGGCTGATCTTAAACGGCATTCGATTCACTGCAATAACGGTGTATTTCAACCTCAAGTACTTCGGGACCAATTCGTTACTGGCATCCGAAGCGATTCATAAAAGCGACGTTTACTTACCGAAAAGGATCTCACATTAGACAAGGCTGTACAGTTGGCAGTTCAACTGGAAGTCGCAGACAAAGAACTTATTCACTTGCAATGTCCTTCGTCTTCATTGGTTATTCAGAAGGTAGACAAAGCCAAAAACAAATAAAAAAAACGCATGAATTTTCGGAAGCCATCATTACTAAAGGATACCAACTCGTCATCATATCCATCAAACCAATGCCATCGATGCGGATCTAAAGAGCATTGGGATCCAAATTGCAAACATCTTACCAATGTGTGCAAAAATTGTGGCAAAACAGGTCATTTGGCTAAGGTATTCCGAAGTGGCAAAGAATGTAAACCAAATACTAAGGGCTTAGTGTGAACAATTCTTAATACTACTAAAGAATAATCCACCGATGATATCTTAATTCAAGTATCGATCAACTCTTATGTAAACAACATGGAGTTAGGCGCTGGTGCCACGCATTCAATAATAGGCATCGATCATGGGACAGCTTTTTGCAAACCTTAACTTACAAAGACGTCGCTTATTCTTCGAACGTACAAACAACAGGTGCTACCTGTTATTGGCACGTTTGTTGCAACCGTTTCATTCAACAATAGAACGAATAAAGCATCAATTTTAGTCGTAAAGTCGATATTGAATTAGAAAATCAATGTAAGACTTATTTATATTTGTCTTCAAAATCCTAAAGTATAGTTAAAATATTCTGTAATTTAATAACTATAAAAATTGCTAAATAGATAAACTTGAACAAAGAATTAATTTCATTTATTAAACTTACTGATTGATCAATTTTTTGGAGAAAAAAGTCTAAGTTTTTTAGTTGCCTTAACGTTATACACAAAATAAGTAAATCAATGAATTTATTTTGGTTAAACAAATCTAACTCTAATCTGCTTTCAGTTTTGAAACTTTAACGCAAAGTTTTGCTTTTGTGGTATTTTTATTACCTTCAGTTTTTAATTAAGGTTAAGGTCAATTTAATTTGAATGTTTATGCAAATTTTGCTTAAATCGAAGTATTAGTTATGATATATGTGCTGTAAAACTTGATTGCAAAAATCAAGGTTTTGCTAAATTCGGAGCTGATATAAACCGATAGCTTTAACATTATATCACTGATAGAAGCTATAGTTTTTAAAATTGCTATGATCGAAATTTGTTATAATCAGAGGAGCTTTAAACCGTGTTATACTGTATAATCTTATAAATTCTGGACTTTTGATAAAGTAATCCAGTGGCTATTAAAGACTAGATAAATCTTGTATTTTTAGTTTGTATCTGACTTAAGTTTAAACTTAAGTTAAACAACAAACTATAAGAGTAAAATTAAAAAGAAAAAAATTGATAAAAAGAATTAAAAATTGTTATTCTGTTTCAAGTTTTAATCAAAAAATAAAAATTAAAATTTGTAACTGTAAACTGTAAACAATAAATAAGTAAAAATAAATTTCATTAAAATGTAAGTCACGTCTGTTAACATTAACTAATACTAATTACTATAACACTAATAAACTAGTTTTGTCCCCATTCGCATCACGTTCATACCCGTATGTTCAGTTTGGCCCGTTTATACTCTTTAGTTATCATTTATATCTATGATTGTTTACATTATTTTGTAAACTTTATTAATAAGTATCTAATATATGAAAAGCAAATGACAATAGTTCAGTAACACAATGTACTGCAACACTGCTCTAGAGTTTTTCGCCAACAGAGCCTTCAAAAGGATTAAGATTAAGCGTAAACTAAAAATAGGCACAAACGAAATCGTAAAATTATAAGTTCAATTTTAGAATAATGAAATTTTATTATTTTTAATTATTTATATATTATTCTAATTCAGTATAAAAAAGTTTATATTCAAGTGGAATATGATCTAAAATTTTTTTAAAAGATTCAATTTAGCTTTAGTTACACCAATAGGTGTAATTCGTTTTAATATATCATCCAAAAAGTTTGTAAACATTTTAGATTTAAAAGAAAAAACCCAAGAAAGTTTTCATCAAAATTTTCTTTTATGAAAATGTTTAACGTGTTTTTTTCGAAACTGACACACTTTTACACTGTTGATTAAAAGGAAGATAGAGATGAGGAAGATAGTGATGAGGAAGATAGTGATGAGGAAGATAGTGATGATTAATATAGTGATGAGGAATATAGTGATGAGGAAGACAGTGATGAGGAAGATAGTGATGAGGAAGATAGTGATGAGGAAGATAGTGATGAGGAAGATAGTTATGAGGAAGTGTATTGTGTTTACGATCAGATTCTATTGGATCAATGGTTAACAACTGATGTCAATTAAAATTCGTTTACAAGTTTACAATTTATTAAGTGTCGGAGAATTGTTTTAAATAAATAAATCTGAATGCAAATTATTAATTAAAATTATTATATCTAGTGATTAAATATTCTTTAAGAAAATTAACTGAATTTCTGTAAAAAATCTTTACAAACTTAGTTTGAGAATAATAGTAAAATTTTTTTGATAATTCTTTTAAAAAATTGAACTTTATCGAAATTCTTTAACAATCTTTTGAAATAAATACCATATTTCCTTAAATATTTTGATATAATTAAAAAATATTACATAAAATTCAGTAGTGGTAAATTTTATTTTTGTTATACTTATTTTTAAAATGCCAACTTTAATTATAAAATTATCATTAAAATTAAAATTGTAAAATTCGTTGAAATAATAAGATTAAACAAATAATGATTATAACGTTATAAAAATAAAACAACGTTAAACAGATGGATGTATAAACAATGTATCTATAAATTGTAAATTTTAAATTTAATTTTATTATAACGTTATAATATGTATCTAAAGACCAATGTATCTATAAATTGTAATTATTTTAAATTTTGATTTGATTGTAGTCCTGAAGAGCTAATAATTAAAACGAAAAACGTTTAGAATCTACTATCGTGTCAATCATTTATCTAATATTTAATCAAAAATGTTATCGGGCGGACCAACCTAACTAACAAAATCTTTTTCAGTTTTTACAATTTTATTTCTTTCGTTAGGTTCACCAGTATTTATAAACACGTGCCAACTGCATAGAGATAGGTCCATAGACAATAAATGGTAAACCGCTTCTTGTGTGGATATTTATGTAGCTTTAAGATTCCTATCTCCAATAATTCTATGTCGATCACGAACACTAAAGTTGCAGGCGATTACTTCTTCTACTGCTTCTTTTAATAATTTAGTCATTCCACGATCAGGTATATTATGATAATTAAGAATGTACTTTACGTAACTATACGGATCCAGAATAAACTGTATATCGATATTTGCTCTGTGGAGTTTAAGTATCGTTTCATTATATCCGTTGACTCTAATAGCATTCAATTGACGTCATAGAAATATTTTTGTACTTTTAAGTTGAGTTTGAATAGTTTAGATAAAATGTATTCTTCAAAAGTTATATTCAGCCTAATTAGAAAACGTTCAAATGTTATATCCGATAAAATAATTTTTTGGCTTTTACTTAGTTTTTCCAATTCATACAACGTTTGTTTAATTTGATTATAAATTTTGGTGTATTTTTAAAATTCATCAGATTCAACAGGTTCCAATATGACTTTTGATTGCATTGGTAACTGGGGAAAATCTAATCTGCAAATAACTTTGTCTCCTTTAAATTTTAAACATGTTTTTTAGTAACTATGCGTTTGAAGTTGAATAAGGGATTCATTAATTTCGAAGTTAGTCGTGATATAAGTATCGATAAATTTTTAAAAATTATTAATTGCGCTTTCATTTTCTTTGTTATAAACAGATGCATTTTGTAACTACACTAAACAGTGAACATGTGGACTTCCTCGATGTTAAAATTCAGCGCGAATATTAGTGTCTGTAATTGGATGTTCACTAAAAGGTCCTTTGGGATGTTGCAAAACATGAAACAGTTCCAAAATACGTAGATCAAAATATCGCGAACAGGCCACTGAATTTTTGCTTATTAATTCGCATTTGTCGATATAGTTTAAGTCGTTTGTTTCTACTTCGGTAACATCTATATTGCGAATTGTTTTCATTAAAAAAACTAGAAGTTCTTTTATGCGTGCTTTAGCAGTGGACAAAGTAAAAAATAAAGTAGGAATTCCCAATTGACGTATCATTGCAAGATCTTCCTTTTTTCTTGATTGTCAGTATGGTTGAGAAGCGCGATCAACTTTTAAGAATCTGTATCCTTCGTCTACTTTACAAAAGTTTTCTATAAAATTGCTATCCAATAATTGTCCTGCAGTAATATTTTCAGTTTTCTTCCTTTTTCTTAAATGAAGTGATACCTGTTTCATAATCATTTATAATATTCTCTTATTTAACTTAAAATATATATTTGCTATGTTGCAACATCTTCTATCGTAATGTCTTAATTCAAATTTACATATATTAGCAAAAGACATATTTTTGATCGTTTTCCTCGGAATACCACAAAAAATATTGGGAAATAAAAGTTCTTCAGAGTATTGATCTCGGAGTAACGATATTGGATAATTGCCTTCTCCAGGAGCAAATAAAATTGTGTTTGAATAATGTGTATCGCTATATAACGTATCATAAGTTGTAACATTAACTTCTTCCTCTACTTCTATCATATCGTCGAGAATATTATTTGATTATGTTGTATATGATTCGGTGATTTCGTTTATCCTTTCACGTTAATCTTCATATAAATCGATATAATTTTCGCATTTATTCTGATGGTCATTTTTCCAAGTGTCTGAAATTGTAATTTTTTCATGTTTATAATGTGGTGTATTAATTTAATAAAGTGCTGCATTATAACAGATGACTGTTCTAATGGTTTCATACAAATAATGTGACTGGTAAATCATTTTTCTTTTAATCTTTAATTGAATCGTTTAATTGTTATCGAATGTCCTTGGAAGAATGTTAATTGTGATGATTACAGAAACTGGAACACTAACAACATTACCTTTAATTGCATATTGTCGATCGCGTTTACGTAGTTCTCTTATTAGCATGAATATTATACGAGGTGAAACCAATCTTATTTAGACTTCTGTCATATCTTGTAATTCTTCAGGTATATATGGAAAACTAAACCCATTTACTTTAGAAATGTTGGAAATTTTCTATTAACAATATCTCGGTGACAACTAATGCAAAAGTTTAATTTCTCTGTTATGTGACAAATTGCTTCCAGGAAATTACTGTCAAAATCATTCATCTTAAGCGTTTTACTACAAACAGTACGTATAGAAGAGTCAAAAAACAGACCAAAACATGAGTGACATATTATTTTTGGACCTTTCTTAATGTTTGATTCATATTTATTTGAAAGCTCTTCTAACGTAATACTTTCTTATAATTCACAACGTTTTAGTTTCTTCGAAATTCTATTATCTTCTCTTTCTAGATGTCGTCTTTTTAAATCATTTCTTAGAATCTTGCGAGCTTCGGTATCTCGTTGTTGTTCGAGTGATCGTCGTTCTTCTTCAAGTCTAACAAGTTTATTCTATTCGGCATCTCGTTGTTGTTCGAGTAATCGTCGTTCTTCGTCAAGTATGTTAAGTTTATGCATTTCAGTATCAAGGCTTCGTTCGATATTCGTTACTATTTTCCGTTCATTTTCTTGACGTAAATATTCTGAATTCATTCTTAGTCTCCGCATACGTTCCTTTGTCTTAAATTTTTTCATTTAATTTTTTGTTAAATTGTTTTCATCCATGGTTAAATTGAAAGAATTTTAAGATAATATATTGTTTAAAATAGTTTAAATTATTTACAAGAAAAACAAAAATGTTTAAATTTTATATATCAGCTAAAAAAATATACATTGTTTTAAAAATGATAATAAATTTTAAATTGATAATACTTAAATTGATAATAATAATGAATATTATTGCAAATTATGAAAAAATTTGAATTATTTATTTTTTAGATTTTATAATAATAGAATCAAACTAGAACGACACATTCATAGAGAGCTCACTTTTTCATTTGATATATATACAAAAAAAGATCTCGTTATCATCGGAAGGGACTGTAGCTCAGATGATATTTCAGCCCAAAGTATGTAATAAATGTGTGTAGAAAATATCTTGTACATAACGTAGACTTACACTATTTCGAACGAATATAATAACATTCATAATTCCAACCCTACCGTTCTTTACAAGACCCAACCGGCCCCAAACACTATCCCGATCCCGACCACGACCACGGCCCCGACCCCGACCCCGACCCCACACCGACCCCGACACCGACACCGACACCGACACCGATCCTGACCCTGACCCTGACCCTGACCCTGACCCTGACCCCGACCACGACCCCAACCCCGTTCCCAACCCCGACCCCGACCCCGACCCCGACCCCGACACCGGCCCCAACCCCTACCCCGACACCGACAACGATCCTGACCCTGACCCCGACCCCGACCACGACCCCAACCCAGTTACCAACCCCGACCCCGACCCCGACCCCGGCCCCAACCCAACCTAAACCACAACCCTAACACCTACCCCAACCC